>JAJPGS010000916.1:0-97405 GCA_028654335.1 Alnus rubra
ACCTAACTCATTTAATGAGTACCGCTATCAGAGACACTTTCATCTCACCGTTAGTAAACTTTTGTGCCCATGTTTAAAAAAATAAAAATAAAATAAAATAAAATTATGAAAACTTCTCAAATATTTTTATCTCATTACGTAGGCACAAAAGCCTGTCTATGATGAGATGAAAGTGTGTCTGATAGCACTACTCTCCATTTAATTGAACGAGTCGCACCCTCAATTCTAATCTAATAATTAATTTCAAATTTAAGCTCATATCGAATTTGCAAAATTTGTTAAAAGTTATCGACCATACACTACAGCCACAATTGTCAATTATACGGGTTAGTTAGGTGTGAAAATACAGTTATAGCCCTTGATTTTTTTTATTATGAAAAAACAAAAACAAAAATCTCCCCATGCCCAGTAGACCCACGACGGCCTTAATTGTATGAAGTCATAACCTCTATCTACTTTTCTTTAAAAAATGTAAATGAGAAATTAATAACTGATTATAAAATGTATACTTATTTTGCTTCGTATTATTAAAGCTATTTTCTTTTCAAAATAAAAATATTAATAAACAATTCAAAACACAAAATATTTAAAACTATTTTTTTTTACATGAATTCCCTTTAAATTGAGTTAGAAAAATTTATTTTAATCCAATTTATAAAATTAACATGGGCTTTTTAGCATATAAGAAACACATAATTTTTTTAAGTGCTTTTTAAATATAATTATTAAAAAATATATGTTTTACACGTACTCAAATAATACTTGACAATTTTACAGACATACTAATTTGAAGAAAATTTATGGCTTTACACTTTTTATGTCAAGTGAAATCACTTTTTAAAAAGAAAAGAAAAAACACATTAACCAATAAAGCTTAAAAGAAAGAACACGTTTTTCTCTCCTTCCACATTTATATTTAAGTTTTAAAAAATCATGTTCCTGCCCGCCCATAATATTCTTGCCTTGTTTGTGGGGTCGCAAGTGTTAGCACGGGAACCTTACCTTACAATAAGTGCGATGTCCCACATTATTTGTAGCCATCCGGTGTAGTGCCATTATTCAATCAAAGAATTATTATCGAATTTTGATTAAATAATTATTTTAAAATTATATCATTTTTAAAGAAAAAAAAATCTTATAAATAGCATTATTTTTCTCCTATTATAGTAGAATGAACTCCTACGACGCCCGCAACTCTTTTTTCTTTATTTATTTACAGCACGTCTTCCTTATTCCGTCCATGATCCAGAAAGTTTAATCCAAACTAACCATTTATGATTTATTATATGAGTGCCAATTTTTTGTTTTAATATATATCTTGCATATAACATTACTCTTAATAATTAACAGAAATTTGTTTTGAAAATACCTACTAAAGTTAAAAAAAAAAACTCTCAATTTAATCATTGAACTTTTAATTTGATGCAATGTCTCTCCTCCGTTAGGGTTTGGCATTAAATCCTAACAAATGCCTTAAAAATGATGAAAATGCCCTTATTTTTTGTTTTTTTTTTGTTTTATTTAATAGTAATAATAAAAAATATCTAAGTTCTTTTAATTTTTAATTTGAAATTAAGTGTAAATTTGAAATTTCTTAAAATTTTCAGGGGCATAAAGGTCATTTCAATCTTTTTGTTGTCTGATTTAACGCCAAACTCTAACAAAGGGAACATTGCATAAAATTAGAAGTACATTAAGAGTTTTTTAACTTTAGGGAGATAATTTCAAACGAGTGAAAGTTCATTAGAGTTTTGTAAAGTTTCCCCAATATATAAACAATAAGGCTTAATTTGGTAATGACCTTATGTTATGAAATTGGAGTTTTGGTATATTTTATTGATGAGTTTATGATATAAAAAAGAAAGGGAAAAATACAATTTAACCCTTCAAACTACTAGTCATTCTCCAGATATTCCCCCGAACTACAAAGGCTTAGACTCACTTTGGCCCCCTAAACTATCAAAACCTTTGAAAAATACCAATTTTTTACGAAATATGTCCATAGTACCCTTGCCACGTATCATTTTTCAATTAAAAACTAATAATAAAAAAAAAACTAAAAACTAAAAAAAACTAAAATTTTGCTTTTTTTTTTTTTTTTTTTTTTTTAAAAAAAAAAAAAAATATTGCGATCGACCAAATGATATACTGCTTCTTTCCAGCATTTTCATTGGGCACGATGCACGCCTGTAGCTCGACGAACTCGTCCCCGCCTCTCCGAATGCGGACATGGCTAATTTCCTATCATTTAATGTCTATGATATTGATCTTTCGAAGATTATGAACGATTCCAATCTAAATTTTGTTTTGTTACAAACGACGAGCAAGCTTATTCTCGTTGTGGAAGACCTCGATCGGTTTCTGACAGATAAATCAACGGCCGTGAGCTTGTTTGTCGATGTTCATATCCATTTTTCTCTTTGTGATTTTTTGGCGTTCAAACGTTGGCCAATAGCTACCTGGGGTTCAAGGATCACAAGTTTTTCTCTCAGGTAAATGATATTTTCCAGAGCAGGGAGAGCTTGAACTCGCCGAGTTGATGATTGCGAACCGAAACTCACCGAGCCGAGCTATAAAATCGATTATCACAGCATTGCAAACGGACGGTGACCGGAGAGGTGTCAGGAAGATCGGATCGCGGTTGGGAAATAACGTCACCACAAACACCTATCTTTTTTTAAAAAATTAAAATATATATATATATAAAATTTTAGTTTTTTTTTAACTTTTTTTTTTTGAATTTTTAATTAAAAAAAGACACGTGGCAGGGGTATTATGGGGGTATTTCGCCAAAATGACATTTTTTTCAAAAGTTTTGGTAGTTTGAGAGGCTGAAGTTCAAGCCTTGATAGTTCAGAGGGCTATCTAGAGAATGACTGGTAGTTTGAAGGGCTAAATTGTATTTTTTCAAAAAATAAAGCATAAATTTATTACAGTTTTTTCTTTTTCATTGCATCATATAAGGTAATAGTAGTAGCTTCACATGGTAAATCTAGATATTTCCACTTACATGCTTTGTTACAAAAGCTAGGGTGTTACACTCCCGATGGCCATTCATAATTTCATAACATAAAGTCATACAAACTTAGGCCTTACTATTCAAATGAAATTAAGAGTATCCATTTGATAATCAAGATTTAAAATTTGTATATCTAACAATGTACATGAAGTTAATGTTGACACGTCTTTTTAAATAATGTGAAATTATGTATACCGTTAAATGCATCATCCTTAAATCTGAATCACGAAATTAATAGTATTTGGAATGGAGAAGATCCTTGTAAATATGAAAGAGTGTGAGTACACAATCTAAAAGAAAATTGAGTCCTATGTGTTTGTATGAGGGAGATTTTAATGTGAATAACTAATCCGGTCAGGTGGGTCTCATAAGTCTCTCACAATCATTTGTCCGAATTCTTTCAAATTCGGGCAAATTAATAATTGTTGAAGATCCTTATCCAGTCCCTACGGCCCTACATGTGGTTTTTGTTGTCCCTGCTATCTCTCTCTTTTTGAAAGACTAGTTTGAGAGTGGAATCCTCACCTGGTATTAAATTGTATTTTACACGTGAGCTATTTGTATCAAGTTGTTTATGTCAAGTTTTGTTAGTTAGTTAGCTTTTAGCTTAGACAGTTGCTTAGTCAGATAGTTAGCTTTCAGCTTAGACAGTTGCTTAGTCGGTTCTCATGAAACTCAGTATAAATACTGATTTGATTAGTTGTACAAATTATCTTAATCAATATAATCCAGAGTTTTTCTCTTCTCTCAATTTTATCTCTCGCAATTCATAGCCTCTGTTCTTATTCTTCCTGTTCATCAAACATTCTCTACATCAGAAATTCAATATGGTATCAGAGCAGCAGAATTCTGAATGTTTGAACCAATAGCATTAGAAATTTCTTTCTGTCTCTCTTCCTGAGTAACAAGAGAAAACACAACATTGATTGGTGGAAGAGGATTGATCATCAGAATTTGACCTCGAGCATGTGCATAAGAATCATTCAAACCCATCAAAAACTGCATCACATGCTCCTGCTGTTGATATTCATTATGAGCCTTTGTAGTACCACACGTACACGGTGGCAAGGGTTTGTAGTGAGTCAATTCATCCCACAACCCTTTGAGAATGGTGAAATAACTACTCACCGAAAGATTTTCTTGCCTTAAATCTGAGATAGACTTCTGAATTTGAAAAATTCGAGGGCCATTTTGTTGTGAAAAACATTCTTTAAGATCATTCCACATTGCCTCAGCGGTATCAACAGATATGATACTAATAGAAATTTCTTTGGAAACAGAATTAATAATCCAAGAAAGTACCATATTGTTGCATCGCGTCCATGGCAAAAATTCTGGGCTGAGAGAGTCAGGTTTTGGCAATCCTCCATTAATGAAAAGAACCTTGTTCTTTGCGGTCAACGCCATGAGCATGGAGCGACTCCATGTATAATAGTTCTCACCGGTTAGCAATTGAGAAACTAGAGGATTTCCTGGATTATCACCATTATGAAGATATAATGGATTCAAACAATCCATTGCTGTAGATAATGAACCTAGGGTTAGATTTTCCATCAAAAAAAAATTTGATGAAAACAGAGAAATTGAAGAGAAAAGGAAGAAAGAAAAAGAATGATTTTGATTATGAAAGAAGAAATCAGAAAACGATTGATGATCGCTCTGATACCATATTGAATTTCTGATGTAGAGAATGTTTGATGAACAGGAAGAATAAGAACAGAGGCTATGAATTGCGAGAGATAAAATTGAGAGAAGAGAAAAACTCTGGATTATATTGATTAAGATAATCTGTACAACTAATCAAATCAGTATTTATACTGAGTTTCATGAGAACCGACTAAGCAACTGTCTAAGCTGAAAGCTAACTATCTGACTAAGCAACTGTCTAAGCTAAAAGCTAACTAACTAACAAAACTTGACATAAACAACTTGATACAAATAGCTCACGTGTAAAATACCCACTGCAGTCTTCTTCTTATGTTGCAGATCAGTTTATCACAGGTATTCCTCATGCCCTTTCTTCTGTTTTGTCATATGACCGGTTTTCTCCTTCTCATAAACACTTTGCCCTTTCTATTTCTGCTTCTGTTGAGCCTCAATTTTTTCACCAAGCTGTCAAACATGCTTGTTGGCGTGAAGCCATGCAATCTGAGATAGATGCTTTAGAATCCAATAATACTTGGACTCTCACACATTTACCTCCTGGAAAAACACCCATTGGTTGCAAATGGGTGTACAAAATCAAACATCGAGCTGACGGTTCTATTGAAAGGCACAAAGCCCGTTTAGTGGCCAAAGGCTTCACTCAATGTGAAGGATTGGATTACTTTGAGACCTTTTCCCCGGTTGCCAAAATGACCACTGTTCGTTGTCTCCTTGCCTTGGCTGCAATTCACAATTGGAGGCTCCATCAACTTGATGTGAATAACGCGTTCTTGCATGGAGATTTGGATGAAGAAGTCTTTATGCAATTGCCACTTGGTTTTGCTAGTAAGGGGGAGACCCGGGTATGCAAACTCAACAAGTCCCTTTATGGCTTAAAACAAGCCTCAAGACAGTGGTTCTCTAAGTTTTCAACCACTTTGATTCAACATGGTTTTATTCAGTCCAAGGCCGACTATTCATTATTTACCAAAACCGTTGATTCTTCATTCATTGCTTTATTGGTCTATGTTGACGATATTGTTTTGGCCAGCAATGACTCCAAGATTATTGATGAATTTGTTGTGTTTTTAAACACTCGGTTCAAGCTCAAGGATTTGGGTCCTCTAAAATTTTTTCTTGGTCTCGAGGTTGCCCGCAGCAGCAAAGGAATTGCACTTTGTCAGCGCAAATTTGCTCTTGACATTCTCAATGATGCAGGTCACTTGGCTGCCAAACCAGCCAAATTTCCTATGGAGCCTAATGTTAAATTTCATGCTACTGAAGGTGCCTTACTTGAAGATCCAACCGTCTACAGAAGATTAATTGGTAGACTTCTATATCTTACTACTACTCGGCCGGATTTAACATATTCTGTTTATACACTCAGTCAGTTCATGCAGTCTCCTAGACAGCCTCACATGGCAGCAGCACTTCGATTTCTTAGATACATTAAATCTGCTCCTGGTCAAGGGCTTTTCTTTCCTTCTTCCTCTGCTTGTCATCTTAAGGCATTTTGTGACTCCGACTGGGCTGCATGTCCTGACACAAGACGGTCGGTTACTGGCTTTTGTGTCTTCCTTGGTTCTTCTTTGATCTCATGGAAGTCTAAAAAGCAACACACGGTATCAAGATCTTCGGCTGAAGCTGAATACCGTTCGATGGCTGCTGTTTCTTGTGAAATCACTTGGTTATACAGTTTACTCAAGGATCTTCAGGTCACTCATTCTTCCGCTGCTCTTCTCTTTTGTGACAACAAGGCTGCAATTCATATTGCTGCCAACCCTGTCTACCATGAACGCACAAAGCACATAGAGATTGATTGTCACATTGTGCGTGAAATGATCCAAATGGGACTGATCCGGACTCTGCATGTTTCCTCTGCAAATCAGCTTGCTGATATATTTACAAAGTCACTTGGTTCTGTCCCTTTTCATTCTCTTCTATCCAAGATGAACATTGTGGATCTCCACTGTCCATCTTGAGGGGGAGTATTAAATTGTATTTTACACGTGAGCTATTTGTATCAAGTTGTTTATGTCAAGTTTTGTTAGTTAGTTAGCTTTTAGCTTAGACAGTTGCTTAGTCAGATAGTTAGCTTTCAGCTTAGACAGTTGCTTAGTCGGTTCTCATGAAACTCAGTACAAATACTGATTTGATTAGTTGTACAGATTATCTTAATCAATATAATCCAGAGTTTTTCTCTTCTCTCAATTTTATCTCTCGCAATTCATAGCCTCTGTTCTTATTCTTCCTGTTCATCAAACATTCTCTACATCAGAAATTCAATACCTGGATTCCAGAATTGTCTCCATAAATTATAATGTAAATTCTGTTTTTTTTTTTTTAGAGTTCAGAAAGAAGGGAGCTAAATAGGAACAATTTTTACCATTGTTTTTTTCTTTATAAGCAATATTTTTTTGCTTACCAAAACTTGAGATTGTAAATTGTAATGGGAATTGGGTAGGAACAGAGGCTAAAGACTTCTTTCCATTCTCTAGCTTGGTCTTGGTTTGAATTGTATGCATATAACTATATAAGGCTCATCTTGTTGGTGAGGGCTAGGACTTGGACTTGGAAAAATGGGTGAAAAATATGAAGTTGGGTGGAATTTTTCTTTTTGCGTGTGTTAAAGAATAAAGGGGGAAAAATTACAAAATTGACCGTGCTAATTGTTTTGTTATACACAGATTATGTTATAAATTACTTCATTTTTATTTTAGATTATGTTTTGTAAAAACATAGTACATGAAGAGAAAAAAAAATATAATATATATATAAGCCCTCCTAAAGATAAATTCTTGACTCCGCCACTATATGTCGATTGACCTCTCTAACAGATTGAAGAGGAGAATTTCCACATCAAAAACGGACTTTTGGGAGGAATTCCCCCTAAACCCTAAAGGGCGTTAGCTTGTATAAGGAGCCCCAAAGTATGTTATTCAACCCTTAGCCTCATTCTACCTAATTACCCTTTTACCTCACCCTTTCTAACTTGGGTATCTGAGTGGCTTCACCAAATCTCTTCAATGAACACACTTCTAACCCTCTAATTTTCTTGTAGGCTCCTCCCTGGAAGGCAATCCTGAGACAATTATTGGGTTTTGGTATCAACAGTTGGTCTAACATAGTCCAAGATAATACTATTATTTCGAACACTATCATGAACAAGAAATGCGTAATTGCATAAGAGGAGAAAAGTTGTAATTCAAAATTTTGAAATCATCATTTTATAGAATTATATGATCAGTTTTATGACGGTTGAAATAACGGTTTATAATTGTTAAAAAATGACTATTGAAACAACAGTTTTTAACTCATAAAAAACGATTGTTGGAAAATGTTTATTAATGTTAAAATTTGAACAATAAATTGTTTATTGGAATCACGGTCGGTTTGATAGATTTTGAGGTCTAATGTAGCAAATTTAAGAAAAGTCTTTTTGTATTTCAATGTTAATAAAATAATTTTATTTTAACTTTTAGATTATATTTTTTATTTTAAAATAATTATTCTTGCTTTTTGGGATGCAAAAATACTAATTAAGTTTTATAACATCTCATTTTCAATTGATAATATGGTTAATTCATTTAATTTTTCTATTGACATTATTGATCTTTGATAGTATTTTATCAATTTTAATTTTTTTTTTTTTAAATAATAATCTTTATGCAAAAGCAAATGTAACATAACATATATTATCAATAAAATTTTATAAATAAAACATGTATTTTGAAAAGAATGAGTTTATATATATATATATATATATATATAATTTAGTACGCCAACCGGAGTACTTTCTCAAATTTGTAAACTTCTTTTGAAACTTTTTGTAACAACCCCGGCCCAAAAAAGGGTAGGATCGTCAATTTTCTCTTTCAGAGGCGCAAAGATTACAAAGGTTTATCAGAGCAATTGTTACATGCGATACTAAATGCATGATAAAAAAAAAAAACATCAATTTTTAAACTTTATAATGCGGAAAAGTTTTATTGTAAACAAAAAATCTAACTATTATTCTTTATTAAAAAGTCACCGTCCTGAAATCGTGCCAATGTACTCATTATAAGAAAAATAGTATGCAGCTAATTAAATAGACTTAACAATTAACCTTGCCCCCATTTCGGCCTCCTAGACTGAACTCTTGATCACTTGAAAACAAAAAGTAAAATTGAATGAGCCGAAAGGCTCAGTAAGTAAATCCCCAACCAGAAAATGGTTGGGTGAAATTCATTTTCTTTAAAACCCTTTACTTAAAACAATTTATTTTCTATAACATTTCAAGGTACAATTAACACATCACTATTTACGCAAGATAAACCTTCTTCTTTAAAACCCCTTTTTCAAAAATTGAATTTCTTGAAAATCCTTCCTAAATTCCTTTCTCATATCGTTAATTAAACAATCCTCAATAAAACCAAGTTAAAACATATTCTTTCATTTGAAACATATAATTATTCATATATGTGTAAAATTGATTTCTCATAATAGGGCTCATGTACACTATTACGCCTTGGGTATTATGGTTGCGCGGTCAATGCGACTCCAGGCAGGTAAACTGTGGCCACATGCCTGCTCCGTCAACTAATTAATCAAAGTGCACTTAGCATGACATAGGGATGAATTACCGCCTTCTCAAAGTCCTTCAGCGGTTGTGCTTCCATCCAAGCAACGGTACCGAACTTAAACTATGTAAATCTCTGTGAATATCTCTAGGAGGCCAAAATAATAGTCTTCTCTACACACGTGCCTCATTTATAAAAATCTTTATCATTTTCATAATTTATTCTTATTCCTTTCACTATGCTTGATAACTCTTTAGGCAATGTATGGGAGGGTTTTTACTCTTGTTTTCTCATTAATTTCAAAAAGCCGTAACTTTCCGTCTCAAGAACCAACTAAGCAATCTACTATAATTAGAAAATCCTTTATAACTAAAGTTTCTCTTAAAACTGCTGATTTCAAGAATAACATTTATACCAACAACTTTCATCTCAAAACTATTTTTAAAACAGTCATTCATGCATCAATATAAATTTGAAACACATAACGAGAACAATTATTTGTAAATATGCTAGAATCAATGGATAAAATAATATGCCATAAAATAATTTTAGAAAGGGTAGATGATCCACTTACTTCTCTAAATGCAACTAAGGCCAATTCCTTGACAACTAGCTAGTCACTTGAGTACAGGTTCCAACAAATTAATACTACAACTCAACATTGGGCAACATACTGACACTACTGTTTGGTTTGCTAACCTATCGAGAATGGATTTCCGAGGTACATTTAACGACATTAGTTGAATAATAATCAAACCATTAAATAAGGAGTAACATATTTTTATTATTTGAGGTAGGACTCAATAAGGGCAAATGTCATAAGAAATATATATATATTTATCATAGTCATATAAATTGATAAATTCAAGTATCACAGAACTATACATCTATTCATAGACGGAGGGAGGGGGGGTGGCAGGGGCCATGGCCCCCTCCCAATTTCCTTGAAAAAAAAAATTTCTTAGGTTAAAAAAAAAAAAATCTCAAAAAAAAAAATATATAAGTTAAAAAACTAAAAATTTAGCCTATTGGCCCCTACCAATAATTTTTTTTTACCACCGGCCCCTGCCCATAAGAACTTTTGGCTCCATCCCTGCATCTATTTAAAATAATTTATTAAAAAGGCTCCTGATTTTTAAGCAATTTACTTACTTTCGAAACACTTGAATTAAATTTTATTTTATTTATTTATTTATTTTGTTTCTATGTGGAACACATTTAAAATTGTTAAAATTTACTAGGATTCTAGAAATATGGCACAGAAAGACTAATTACGATTAGGAGAGAAGAAAAAGAAAAAAAAAATTGAGTAATGCTACACATCATCCTCTTATCATCTTTTTGTCACTCCTAAATTGATGTGGCTCTTAAAATTACCATTGGATTTATGATAGATCACCATTGGATTTTGATCCAATGGTGATTTTAAAAACCACATCAATTTTGGGAGGACAAAAGGATGATGTATAGCATTACTCAAAAAAAAAAAAAAATTAGACAATCCAACAGGCAGCAAGAGGGGGAAAACAAATAAAAATGGGCTAAATTAACTATGTCTTGTGACTAAACCAAAAGGAAAACAAGGAAATAAAAGAAAAAAAAAAATTAGGCAACAGGGCATAGAGACCCATACGGTAGTACACTTTTAAAAAGAACAAAGGGAAACATGAGAGGATAGATGCTTGTCCTCTTCTGATTGTACACCAAAGATAATAATAATAAATAAAAGAACCAAGAGAACAAGGAGTACAAGGCATGTGGTTCCTGCTACAGTCAGAAACAAAAGTGAAAATGGGGGCCGGTTCAAAGGTGCTGTAATAAAAAAGAAAAAGAAAAATGTAGGGATAATTGTACCGCTGGTCTATGTGGTATGTCATAATTATTTTTCGTTTCCTATAATTTAAAAAGTTCATGGGAGGTCATTGTGATTAGTAATAATTACAAATCAATCCCTGGAGTCAAATTCCGTTAAAATTTTTAACAGATTCCGTCAAATGTCACGTAAGCGCCACGTGTCGCCAATAAGATAGCGACACGTGTCCATCATAATAAAAAAATATAAATTTATTAAAAAATAATTAAATATACACATTTTTAAAAAAAAAAACAAAAACAAAACGAAAAAAAAAGAATAAATGGAAGCCAGAGGTGGCCCCTTGGCTTCATTTTTTTGTTTTTGATTCTTGCACTACACCATCACAACAACTACACAACAACCCCTCACATGAGGGTGGACCCCAGTGTGTGGGACCCACCCTCGTGTGAAGGGTTGTTGTGCAGTTGTTGTATTGGTGTTGTAAATCTAACATTTTTCAAATTTTTAACGGAATTTGACTCCAGGGATCGATTTGTAATTATTGCTAACCACAAGGATCTCCCATGAACTTTTTAAATCATAAGGAATGAAAAATAATTATGGCATACCACAGAGACCAGCGATACAATTATCCCAAAAATGTAATAAATATCCCTCCTATATAGGCCTCGGCCATCATAGGTAAAAAGAAAACATCAAAGCAACAAAACAAGTCACTAACCGAAAAGAGACAAAGAAAAGCAATCTAGTCGATACAGCAAGGAAGTAGAGAATAAAAAAAGAAGACAAATAAAGACATAGAAGGGATTACGGCTAAGCGCCTAAGCCAAAAGAAAGGAAGGACACAAAACAAAAAGGAATTAATGTGTTGTTTATACATAAGAAAGAAAAGAAAAGAAAGGAAACAAGAGAGGTTACCTTTGTCTGCAGTGGAAGAAGCGGCTGGTAGAATTCTCTGAGGTGAGGGAAGGGAGCGACGGTTATGAGGTGTATTTATTGGGTTAAAGTTTTCTCACTTGATGGGTGTTAGGGTTTTACATGCGAGACAAAAATTTAGGTACTAAATATTAGTGTAAAAGATGCATTCAATATATATATTTTTTTAAAATGTAAAAGTAGGCATTTAATAAAATACAAAAAGGGGTATTCAATAGAATATGATAGCGGGTATTTAATAAAATATAAAAGTGAGTATTTAATAAGTATAATAAGGTATTATATAAACTCAGGTGTTTAATATTTAAAATATCAAATCCTTTTTTTGTGTTTTTGTAATAAGAAAAAAAATTCGCTCAATGACCCATTCTCATAAATAGCAATGAACCATTCTACCCTCGTAAGAAGGTCAGGGTTATTACACTTTTAGTTCTAAAATCTAAACGATCAATGCAGTGGCGGAGCCACTAAGGAGCTTGGGGGCCTCCCCCCTCTCCAAGCCTTAAGGTTCTCCTAAAAAAAAAAAAAAAAATCTGAAAGAAAAATAAATAAATAAATTATACCTCTAATTTATTTTTTTATTTTTAATTTTGACCCCTCAAATTTAATTTAATTTTTTTTATTTTTTTTGAGTTTGGCCTCTAAGTTGGAAAGGTCGGCTCCGCCCTGCATCAATGTCAAATTAAATATCATGCATGCTTCAAAAAGCTTTCAAGAATTAGACTTTGTTTTTTTTCCTTGCAAACTATCAACTTAATTAATCATTAAAAGTCATTAAGGGTAAATTTAGTTATTCATTTTATTGAAGAGAGTGCACATTATGACATTATTAGATGCAGTACATGCACCGATAATGCAGGTTTTTATATGTTTCTCTTTCTCTATTACAAATCAAACAATGGCCAAACAGTCAAACGCCAAATAATCGTTTTGGACACAACGATACACCTTACACAATTTGAGAGAGTACTGAGATTTGACAATTTGAGAGTACGAGATATGAGAGAATTTGAGATGAGAGGTGAGCGGAAGAAGATGATGGCTCTAGGCTTTGGCGATGAGTGCACTGTTAAGAAATAACTTAAAACAATGTAAACATAATTTATATATAATCCAAAATGATGTTATTTTAGAAATTTATTAAATGCAATATATTTGAAAATATATTATGTAAAGGGTATATGGATGCGGTCAATAACCGCGTCCACTTACCTAAAAACAAAATTCACTTCTGCATATGCAGATAATAAGTGTTGCTAACCGTTTCTGTATGTGCGGATAATAGATAGCAGATAGTTACGAATAATGAATGCAGACAGTTAATATTCACCCGCATGTATATTCCTAGCTCTTTTCATATATTTTGTACTCAAATCATCATGATTTACAATGGAGAAAATAATTGTATTTATCACCCCGTCCCTCTAAAGGTTATGCAGAGTAGTTTTAGTCAAAAAGACCTCTCCATAATAAGCTTTGCGAAATGAAAGATGATGAGATAACATTAATTAGTCTAATAGGCTATAATAGATTAAGAAAAAAAAATGGGGACAAATCGATGATGGGACCATAATCTTTGAAATATCAGTGGAACATTGGTGCAACAAGAATTATTTTGTGGAATATCCGTGGATTTTCACACTCCCTAGAATCTCTACCACACATGCAAGATGCGCATAATGAGCACCGGATGACTCAATGTATCTATTAAAGGATGACTCTTTTCTTTTCTTTTTGAATAATATTAAAGGATGACTTACTTTATAGAAAGAATGACTTACTTTATCTATAAAGAAAGAAAAAAATGAAAAAGAAAAAGGATGACTTACTTTAGAAATGAGGAGCTAAATTAAAAGTCACTTTCCTTTTGTGCTTGTGATAATAATGATAATACAATACGGAGTAAAATGAAATAAATTTAAATTCATAATTTTTATTTAGATAAATCTATAATAAATTCTTGAGTCGATGCGCTATTTGCAAAATGGTCCATCACTTTTTAATTTTAAACATTTAATTCTTAATTTTTTCGCGTTTTTGAATTGGGTCATTTCGTCCATTTTCCATCCAATTTTGTTAACTCCGTTTTCCTAAGTCACCATTTGGCCACGTTAGCATCGACAACTAAGCCTAAGAACGACGTCACTTCAATATTTCCTTATTTTTTTAATTATTTATCTTTCATGCATCATACACAATCTTAATTTAAAAAAAAAAAAAAGATTATTTAAATGAAATAGTGATAGTTGATAGTTAAAATAATGAAGCTACTTGTAGTGCTTTAAAAAAATGGATGGCTAAAATAAAGAAAAATAATTTTTAGTTATTTTGACTAGTAAAATTTGATGATCAACTAAGAGTACTCCAAATGATTTACGTAAAATTTTAGGCAAAATGAATAACCAAAACCCACTTTTACTAATGAAAAAAATATTAGATGTACTAAATCTTTTACTAAGAAATAAATACTAAGATGATGTGAAATTTATCCATTATGCCCGTAATAATTTTTTGGGGTAATTACATTTTCTCTTCATGAACTACCAAAAAATGCGCGATGCCCCCATGAATTACCAATTCGACCAAAAAAGAGCATCAAACTACCAACTTTACACATTTTGCCCCCTTCTGCCGGTCAAACCCGTTAACATGGATGGAATATGCTGATTTTGGACGTTAATTTTGATTAAAAAACAAAAATGCCCTCAATTGATAAAAAAAAAAATTGTTTATTAATTTGGTTAAAATTTATTAATAAAAATATTAAAACTAATATAATTTTTTTAAAAAAAAATAAAAAATAAAAAGAAAAGTGGGTGGCGTGGCACGCCTCCAGAGGTGGGTCCGGCCACCTCTGGGGTGGCTCGCGGCCACCCTAGCTTCTCTATGAGGGTGGCTCACAGGCCACCCCTCCGGCAGCACCCATTTTCTTTTTATTTTTTTTTAAGTTGAGAGCATTTATATCATTTTTAAAATTGAGCGAGGGTATTTAAGCATTTTTACGAGTTAGGCTAACAGAAAGATACAAAACATGTAACTGTGGTAATTAGATACTCTTTTTTAGTCGAATTGATAGTTTATAGGAATAAAGATAATTACTCCTAATTTTTTTACTAATTTTACCGATAATCTTCTATGAATAAAAAAAATTCAATCATGAGCACTATAATACAACATGTGGCGTTATACTTGTCCAACAGTCTCGTACCTCGTACCTCGTACCTCTTCCCCTTCGAAAAAAACAAAACATCTCCTACGCGATTACCCACCATATTAAAAGGACACAACTTTTTTATAAAGTGGCCTTTAAAAGTGAAATGTATGGCCTGTTTTTTATTATTATTGCAACTCATTCGCAGGAAATTTCTATCCATAATAAAATCATTGAGCACTCTGAATTATCTCCACCCCCACAAAGCTGAATTCTTTTTTTCGCTCTCATGGCTGAAAAACTCATCTCTCTCTGGGTTTTCCTTCTACTCATATATCTAGTAAAGTCTAATCTGGATGATGCTAGACCCTTGTTGGACGAGTTCAGCGGCGGGTTCAAGGCTGCAGGCAACGACTTGAGCTTAGACGGCGTTGCAGCGGTGGAGAACAATGGCGTACTTCGGTTAACAGACTACAACTCGACCATGAAACTCGGCCACGCGTTTTATTCACACCCAATCCAATTCAAGAACTCCAGCGGCGAAGTCATCTCCTTCTCCACCTCCTTCGCTTTCGTTATAACCCCCAGCCTTGGAGAGAAGGCGGCGATGGCCTCGCTTTCGCAATCTCTCCCGTAAAAGGTTGTCCTGGGGGTAAACCAGGCGAATTTATTGGCCTGTTCAACGCCAGCAATAATGGGAACTTCTCCAACCACATATTAGCGGTCGAATTCGACACTTACATGAACCACGAGTACAATGAAACCGACAGCAACCATGTTGCCGTCGACATCAATAGCATAATATCGAACAAATCTGCTCCGGTCGTGCAATTTAAGGGTGATGATACGAACGGGGTACCCCTTAATTTGACGAGTGGTCGGGTAATTCAAGCCTGGATTGATTATAATTCGCCAACAAATCAATTAGATGTCAGGCTTGCGACGGACTCTGCCAAACCCAGTTCTATACTTTTGTCCTTTACAGTGAACCTCTCACAAGTTCTTAATGAATTCATGTACATCGGGTTTTCTGCTTCCATTGGTTTAGTCACGAGCTCGCATTATATCCTGGGTTGGAGCTTCAACAAGAATGGGGACGCTAAATCTCTCAATTTAGATCGACTTCCTAAGCCCCAGCTCCCCAGTACCCCCACTGCGAACAAAAAGAGTCAGACAGGCCTAATTGTTGGTGTCTCAGTAATTTCAGGTGCTTTGGCTGTGATTTTGCTCGCTGCTTTGACGTTTTACGTCGTCAGGAGGATCAAGAAGGCTGATGTGGTTGAGGACTGGGAGCTTGATATTGCTCCGCATAGATTTCCTTACGAGGACCTGAAGAAAGCAACAAGGGGTTTCAAAGAGAAAGAGCTACTTGGATCTGGCGGGTACGGTAAAGTTTACAAAGGAACTCTGCCAAACGCAGATACCCAAGTTGCTGTTAAGCGTATTCCTCAGGATTCAAAACAGGGTTTGAAAGCGTTCATATCGGAGGTTGCTACTATTGGCCGACTTCGTCATAGAAATTTGGTTCAATTATTGGGTTGGTGTCGTCGGGAAGCTGATCTACTACTTGTGTATGAATTCATGCCCAATGGAAGCTTGGACAAGCACCTCTTTGATGAGCCCAGATCAATCCTAAGCTGGGAACAAAGGTTCAAGATTATCAAAGGAGTGGCTTCAGGGCTTCTATACTTACACGAGGAGTGGGAAAAAGCAGTAGTTCATAGAGACATCAAGGCCGGAAATGTTTTATTGGATTCTGAGTTTAATGCAAGGCTGAGCGATTTTGGTCTTGCTAAGCTATACGAGCACGGCTCCAACCCAAGCACCACCAGGGTGGTGGGCACGCTTGGGTATATGGCACCTGAGCTCACGCGCACAGGCAAGCCTACGACCAGCTCGGATGTGTATGCCTTTGGCGCTTTGTTGCTGGAAGTGGTTTGCGGTAGAAGACCCATTAATTCTACCGCATCGTCTGAGGAGCTCATCGTGCTGGTGGGCTGGGTTTGGGAGAATTGGGCGGTAGGAACAGTGCTTGATGTTGTAGACCCAAGGATGGAGGGAAAGTTAGACGAGGACGAGGCTGTTTTGCTGCTGAAACTGGGCTTAATTTGTTCAAATGATGACGCCGAGGTACGCCCTACGATGAGGCTGGTGTTGAGGTACTTGGAGGGCGAGTTGGCGCTAAGGGAGGAGGTGGCGATGCCCTATCAGAAAAAAGGTACTGCTGGTGCTGGTCGTGGTACTGTTGAGATTCTGAATTATATGCAATCCTTTCCGACTACGTGGTCGTCGGTGTTTGACGTTGATGGTAGGTAGGCCAGACAGTAATTATGTACAAATAAAATAAATCTATGTTGACAAATAAAATGTGTCGTACGTTTTATGTTTTATTAAGGAGATCATGATGTTTAAAAAAATCAAAATTTTATTACAGTTTTTTTCCCTACTTTATATTAAGTAATAGTAATAGTCCTTACGTGGTAAATTTAAATTCATTTAAAAAAAAAAGAAAAAAAAAGTGATGACTTAATGAATTAGAGAACTAAAATTTACAACGAAATCAAAATAGTACCTTAGCTGTACTGAAATTTATTGTTCCACATAATTCTTCAGGTCATTCTTTTTTAATTTCCTCCTACAGTCGAGTACACCACTAAATCTATATCATGAATAATATTCACCGTGAGAGGTAGTCTAACTTCTCTCTAGAATTCTCTGATGCTTTCTTTGAAAATTTTCATGGGAGGGAAGCATCCTATCACCCATTCCCGTTCCATACCTCCTCCTTTCACACCACCATACAACCACCCTTATTTTTCACCTTCCATCATCCATCTCTCCACCTATCTAACATCTTTAGAGTTTTTTAAGTCATAGGAGATCAGACATAAGCTCTGGCTACCTACCCACCTATCTTTTTCACATTTTCCTTGATTTTTTGTGGCTTGAGTCTACATAGCAGCTGTTCCTAATCCTTTCCTCCACCTTTCACCAAGTTTTTTGTAATTTTTAACAAGGGGTTACGTTTAAATTTTTCGAATCTAGATCTATACTCCTCCAATAACTATTACAAGACACGCATCTCACCAACGGGTTCACCAACATCCTCCGATGGTCGCCGTTCGCTCCACCGCCATCTGCTCGCCTGCGTGTGGCACACACTCCAAAGAGCTCTCTGCTCTCTTCAGCGCGTGGATGCCATGTCTGCTCTCCCCGTCTTCCACCTTGTCAACCACCGATGGATCTGGGCGTCACCGGCGAATTCGACTGGTGAGAGGCCTTCCATTGGCGGCGCGTGTGCCCCACGCGCCATCAAGGAAGGCTCCCACCCCGCCACTTTTTTCTAGACCTTTGTTGTTTATGTTGTTTTTGTGTTATTGTATTTTTGGGATTCTTTGTTGTTTGCCTCTCACCGTGTACACCTCTGTAATGGTGTTTGGGTCCTTGTAACTCAATATACTTTTCAAATCACCTTCAATTGTGACCCTAGTTTTGTAGCATCCGTGCCTCGAGCTAATGAGTCCACATCTTCGAAAGCATTGCTTACGTGTAATTTCGTTCTTAGGATTAATTTTGGGTTGCCCAGCTCTTATTGTGTTTTTTATTTCTTGTTGTAATATGTTTCTCATGTATCTTAAAAAAGAAAAAAAGAATAATATTCACAAACATCCATAGTTTAAAAGCATTCAAAATGTACATAGTTTATCTCTCTCTTTGTCTCTAAAAGGTTCTAGATACAGGGAGAGAAACTTTGAGCTTTGTTTCATTGGGGGGGGGGGGGGGGGGGGAGGCTTCACGTCTCCCCCTCCTGGTGCTGGTCTTCCCCTTAGCCTGTGAGGGCTAGAGTGACTTTTGTCATCTCACTGGTCTCTAGTGGTGGATGTTTTGTTCTCCCAACTGTGGTCCCTCCCGGAGTTAGATCCGAAGAGGTTAGTGTTTTCTATTATTGTTTTGTTTTGGTTTTGTTGTTGTTGGTGCAAGCAAAAGGATTCCCAGGATTTGGCCTGTGGGAATGGCGGATGTCAGTGGGTCTCCGGTGGAGTTGTGCTTTATTGCTAGATCTATAAGTCTCGACTGGGTGTTCATTGACAGGAGCTTTTCTTTGGTGGTCACCGGCCTTCTTTGGTTTCGGTAATCACTCGACGGAGCCATGCGGTTCTTTCTTGCGCGGCACGTGGCCAGTACGTGCTAGGGAGTGTCCTCCCTGGGTTAGCGCGTGAGGGTCACCGTTTGCTTTTCCGACTTTGTTTAGTGTCGATTTGGGCTTGTGGAGGTCATTTGATGCTGGAAGGGTTCCCGGAGTAGGTGCGTTTTCTACATGCCCTGAGCTCCGGCGGCGGTTCTCCTGGTGCTGGTTTTTCTGGTTTTTTTTTTCCTGTTTGTATTTGTACATTCTTGTATCTTTGTTCACAGTCTACCTTTTGGTAGCTGCTTTAAGCTAGGATTTTTCCTGGCTTAGTGAATGAAGTTTCTTTAGCTTTATTCACTACAATGACCTACTGGCACTGTTGTAGCCTTCGGGCTATGTTCTTAGCTTATTCGCTCTTGTATTTGTTCTGTGGCTTTGGCCTTGGTGTATTCCCCTTTGGAATTTCTTTTCAGTAATGAAATTTCAGGGGCTTGTTAAAAAAAAAAAAAAAAAGCATTCAAAATGTACAAAGAGAGCGACCATTTAAGATATACACACAGATAGGGGCGGAGCCACTAAGGGACTTGGAGGGGCCATTTAAAAAAAATTAAAATTTTACCTCAAATTTTGTTATTTTTTCTAATTTTGGTCCCCTTAAAATTTTTATTTTCAATTTAACCCAAGTTAGAGGGCCGGCTCCGCCCCTGCACACAGATACATATTCGTGCAATTATCAGTAACATTTACATCCTCAAAAATCCGAATATATATATATAGGACTTGCTTAGCTGCTGTTAAGAGAAAAAGAAAAAAGTACAGTAGCTTTCTACCTACCATAAACGTCATACACAGATGATGTAGTCGGAATGGATTCCGAATAATCCTGAAACTCAACAGTATGACGACCAGCAGCAGTACCTTTTTTCTTATTTGGCATCGCCACGTCCTCCGGCACCTCCAGCTCGCCCTCCAAGTACCTCACCACCAACCTCATCGTGGGGCGTACCTCGGCTTCATCGTTTGAACAAAGCAACCCCAGTTTGAGCACCAAAAGAGCCTCAAGCTCATCATACTTCCCCTCCATCCTCGGATCTACAACATCAAGTACTGCTCCTACCGCCCACTTCCCCCAAACCCAGTCCACCAGCATGATGAGCTCCTCAGACGATGCTGTAGGATTAATGGGTCTTCTACCGCAAACCACTTCCAGCAGCAAAGCGCCAAAGGCGTACACATCCGAGCTGGTCGTCGGCTTGCTTGTGCGCGTCAGCTCAGGTGCCATATACCCCAGCGTCCCCACCACCCTGGTGGTGCTTGGGTTGGAGCCGTGCTCGTATAGCTTAGCAAGACCAAAATCGCTCAGCCTTGCATTGAACTGGGAATCCAACAAAATATTTCCGGCCTTGATGTCTCTGTGAACTACAGTTTTTTCCCACCCCTCGTGTAAGTATAGAAGCCCTGAAGCCACTCCTTTGATGATCTTGAACCTTTGTTCCCAGCTCACGATTGATTGGGGCTCATCAAAGAGGTGCTTGTCCAAGCTTCCATTAGGCATGAATTCATACACAAGCAGTAGATCAGCATCTCCCGACGACACCAACCCAATAATTGAACCAAACTTCTATGACGAAGACGGCCAATAGTAGATACCTCCGCTATAAACGCTTGCAAGCCCTGTTTTGAATGTTGGGAAATACGCTTAACAGCAACTTGGGTGTATGGGTTTGGCAGAGTTCCTTTGTAAACTCGACCGAACCCACCAGATCCAAGTAGCTCTTTCTCTTGGAAACCCCTTGTTGCTTTCTTCAGCTCCTTGTAAGAAAATCTATGCGGACCAATATCATGCTCCCAGTCCTCAACCACATCAGCCTTCTTTTTCCTCCTGACGATGTAAAACGCCAAAGCAATCACCAAAATGACAGCCAAAGCACCTGAAACTGAGACGCCAATAATTAGGCCTGTTCGGTTCTTTTTTGTCCCAGTGGCAGTACTGGGGAGCTCGAGCTTAGGAAGTTGCTCTAAATTGAGAGATTTAG
Organism: Alnus rubra; assembly: GCA_028654335.1. Classification (NCBI taxonomy): domain Eukaryota; kingdom Viridiplantae; phylum Streptophyta; class Magnoliopsida; order Fagales; family Betulaceae; genus Alnus; species Alnus rubra. The sequence continues at coordinate 21,294 of JAJPGS010000916.1, forward strand.
CTTCTCCATTCATGTTGAAGCTCCAACCCAGGATATAATGTGAGCTCGATGCTAAGCCAGTAGCACCAGAAAACCCGATGTACATGGATTGATTAAGAATTTGTGAGAGGTTCACTTCAGAGGACAAAAGTATAGAACTGGGTTTAGCAGAGTTCGTCGAAAGCCTGACATCTAACTGATTTGTTGGCGAATTATAATCGATCCAGGCCTGAATTACCTGGCCACTGCTCAAATTAAGGGGTACCCCGTTCGTATCATTACCCTTAAATTGCATTGCCGGAACAGATTTGATCGATCTTATGCTATTGACGTCGACAGCAACATGGTTGCCATCGGTCTCACCGTACTGGTCGCTCATGTAAGTGTCGAATTCGACCGCCAATATGTGGTTGGAGAAGTTCCCATTATTGCTGGCGTTGAACAGGCCAAGATAAGAGCCTCGCCTACCCCCAGGAAGCCCTTTAACGGGAGAGATTGCGAAAGCGAGGCCATCGCCACCTTGTTTCCCAGGCTGGGGAATTATAGCGAAAGCGAAGGAGGTGGAGAAGGACATGACTTCGCCTCTGGAGTTCTTGAATTGGATTGGGTGTGAATAAAACGCGTGGCCCATTGCCAAGGTCGTGGGGTAGTCTGTCAGCCGAAGTATGCCACTGTTCTCAACCGCTGCAATTCCGTCTAAGCTCAAGTTGTTGCCTGCAGCACTGAACCCGCCGCTGAACTCGTCCAACAAGGATGTGGCTAGATCAGGTTTTACTGGATTTAGGAGTAGAAGGAAAATCCAGAGAGAGATGAGTTTTTCTTCCATCAGAGATAAAATGGAGTTCAGGTTAATTTGTGAGGTTGTGAAAATTCAGGGTGTTAGTTGTTTGAGGATGACAGAAATTTCGTACAACCTATCTCTAAAAAAGAGGAAAAAAAAAAAAAAGGTAATGTGATGTGATGTGTTTTTCTTAGCAGGAAAAAAAAAAAAAAAAATCAAATGTACTCTTTAAGTTTTAATGTTGTTTGAATTTAATTTTTAAGTTTTTAATTTCAAAAATAATGTTTTAAGTTCGGAAAAATGAAAAACCAGATGTAAACGGTGAACGGGCGAGGGACGACTGATCCATGTCGAGTGACAGTTCCCATTGCAGAGAGACGACAACGAGTCTACGAGCTTCAGAAGTCAGAACCATGTATCATGTGGGCCGGGAGTGGTGTTTTGTTGCACATTATTTTGGTGTGCATGTGAGTCTTACGTATATGGAACCACATGGAATAGAGAAATAATTTTTATACATTTTGCACAAGAAATGGCACAGGAAACACTTGACCATCTCTTCTTCTCTTCTTTTCATTAAGAATATAAATTTTAATTAAAAGGTCCAATTCTTTATCACTTTTTCTTTTATTTTTTATTAAAATCTATTTTTTAATGAAGAGAGAGAGAGGGGACAGTTAAGTGTCTTCTCTTTATAATTTTTCCTCTTCTACATCTTTTTTATATCACCTTTTTAAATCAACAGTTAGATCTGTATGACTCACATGTAAATTTTTATAGGTCCTACAAATTTAACGGTTGATTTAAAAAAGTGATATATAAAAAATGTACATGTAACATGTCTTCATAGACTCTATGTAATATGTCTTGGTGTACGCTAAGATCATGTACAAACATTATTAACCTTGCATAAAGGAAAAGGCCTTTTGTATTTTTTTTTTTTTTAAAGCAAATTACTTGTTCAAAGAAAAAAGTGTAGTCATAGACTCATAAGTAATGGATTTGTAAAAATTATTGTTTAGATAACATACACATGTAAACGTCAAGTATGAGATGAGGTAGTCACAATGATATATTTCAAAATTCTTTATATATATATATTAAAATTTTGTCTCCCTCTTTATTATTATTTTTTCGTTTTACTCATTCTTTCAACATAAAAAACTTAAAATACCCAATTCATTTAATTTTTCTTGGGACTCTAGCTCCCTCTAGCAAAAATGTAAATTATGATAAAAATATAAGTATTTTTTTTATTTAATTATTGAGTGGTTATTCTGCAATTATTTAGGTTTACAATATTTGTTTTGACATCACAAGTTAAATGATTTAATCATTTATGATTGCGCCATTGATGTTTTGGCTTGACTCTCAATGTTGTTGTTGTTTGAGGCCGGCTTCAGAAGATCTTATTAAGAAAAAGAGTTTACGCTCAAAAGCATCGGTTTTCATCGACCTCACCTAGATGTAGATCATTTTTAGTTTATTTGCTATTTTTTTATGCTATTGTATGTTTGTAATTACTTTGTTAATATTTTCCAGCCAAGTAATGTATTTTTTCCACAATATACTGTAAAGAAAGCTTTACCAAACACATCCTAAATCCTTGATGTCATGATGTGACTCTTGTGGAGAAATTTTTGGAATATCTGTGGACTGTTGGTGCAATCCGAACGATTTTGTGGAATATTCGAATCAATGCGACCATAATGAGAAAAGGATGCTTTATCCATAATAATAATAATAATAATAATAATAATAATAATAATAAAAGATGACTTACCTTACCTATTAAAAGAAAAAGAAAAGAAAAGAAAAGAAAAAGGATGACTTACTTTGTCCTCTCATCTTTTTTTTCCCTGGATTGGTTTCTTAATGGATAACCAAGCGCCAATCTTGGTTTCCCGCCTCACCGCCTATGCGAAGAGATAATTATTCTTGGAATCCTCTATTTTTTATTTATTTTTTAAGAAAAAAGTTCACATATTCTTTTTAAATTATTAATTAATTGATAATGTCTATTTAAACTTTCAACTGGGACAATGTTCCTCTAAATTATCAAAACATTGTTAAAATAACTTAATGCTAGCAAAAAGACAAAAATAACCTTATAATTTGTTAAATAAAACAAAAATACTTCTATATTTTTTTTAAAAAAATTATTTAATTTTTTCTAGAAAATGAAAAATTTCTTAATTTCTTATAAAATTTGGTTTTTAATTTTTTTTTTTAAAATATTGAAATATGCTATAAATATTTTCATTTGTTATTTCATTCAATGATAATTTGAATTACCACATTATGAAGCAAGCACTTGAAAGGGAACATATGTAATACTACAAAAACATGTGTTGAGCAATTTTAACAAGGGTGTATATATGGATACGGATGCGGTTATTTGCAACATTCGCATCCACAAAATGTAATATCACATTTAGATATCCAAATCTGCATTATGTTTCTACTAATTACATCTACGTGGTTATTGCAGTTATTATCTACTATCTGCATATTAGATAATAGACATTTTGCTTATATTTTAGTTTTTTAGCCTATTTTAAACGATTTTGAATATAATTTAGGCTAGTTTTTAGTGTTTTGGGCTTGTTTTAATATATTTTTTTGGGTAATTACATTTCCCCCCATCAACTACCAGTCATTATCAACATGCCCCCATGAACTGACACTTCGACCAAAAAAGAGCATCAAACTACCATCTTCACATAATTTGGCCCCTTCCGTCAGTCTAATTCATGCAAAAACTTAAATGTCTAACTCAATTTTAAAAGTGACCTAAATGCCATCATCTTAAACAATAAATAAACTAAAGGAAAAGGGGGTGGCAGTACCCACCCCCTGAGGTGGCCGAGTGGCCTGCGAGTCACCCCCAGAGGTGGCTCGTGGCTGCACCTAGGGTGGTCGGGCGGCCATTCTCGGCCTAAAGGATGGCTGCGACCCACCCCCTCCACCAAAGGGGGTGGCTGCCGGTCCACCCAACCCCCTTAGGTTTACATTTTTTGTTTTAAAAAATATATATATATTAATTTTAGGGAAAACTACAATTTACCCCCCCTAAAGTTTACACCAATTTGCAATTATGGTACTAATGTTTAGATTGCTTCAATTGCACCCAAAAAAGTTACAAAACTACCGTTTGAAGTGACGGAAGTCCAACCACGTGCGTGTCACGTGCATTTTTTGGACAAAACTTGACCAAAATGCCTTCCTTTCTATTTAAAACACAGTGTTTTTTAACCCTTGAACTCGCCATCTTCTTCCTTTTTCTTTTCATGCAAATCTCTCGGTCTTCACTTGGTGCCTCCAGCTGAACTAGTTTACACGAAAGCAGCTTGCGGGCGTTGGCCTGGACGAGAAGGCAGTGTCTCTGCATGATGTTCTGGCACACTCCGTAACCGTCCTAATAATGGGTTGTGGATTAAATAAACAGTGTATAACTGTTTATATAGTTGGTGAGTCTTATGCAGAAGGCTTTCTCATTATCTTTTTGGGAGCTTGGAATAAAGCTTTGTTTTAGAACATGAAAACATATGTGAACAATAATATGAATAAAGGAACTGAAAGTATGTTTGCTGAAAAAACATGCAAGGATCAGGTCCTCCATTCCATATATATTGAGGTGTGTATTAGTTACAAGGAAATAAAATAAGAGGAACAAGTACAAGGTACAGAAATTAGTACAAGTTAAAGAAAGAAAAAATACAAGACCAAGAAATCTGAAAACGAGAGAAGATGGAAGACTTGTAGCCTGTAGGCTTGTCTGAACTAGGATGTTTCGTGTGGCTAGCTTGGCATGCTGTCTGAGGCTGGTTTTGCAGCCTTGTCAACGTCCAAATTGTTTTTTAATTTAATAAACAGAGTCATGAAAATGGAAGGTGCGGCATTTTCACGTATAATCATTACGGGGCAAGAAAATGCCCTCATGTTTCTGCCATAGCATTCATGGCTGCATAAAACCAATGAAACAGTGAAGACCCAGAAAGCCAAGATAACACAGTTATTACGGATATCTCTCAGCTACAACACTCCAATTCAAATACAAGCATTAGATAAGCTTACAACTGATAGATCTTCAATCAGTTTAAAATTCAAATATCATAGCTATCTAAGATAAGTCATTGAGTTCATGTATAACTCTTTTATGTTGTTATTCTGTTTTGTAATCTAGTTACATTTCATCTATAAATACAATCAGCCTAAGCTTGATTAAGCAAGGCAGAAAACATATTTGAATTGTTCATATTATATCACATGGTATCAGAGCCTATAGTGACTAACGTCGTTTAAATCTATGGCCTCTTCTTCTTCATTTGGTTCACCTCCCGCGTCCTCAATAGTCCCCCCATCTCCTTCCACTGTCCTACCCACTTCCACACCCATCCTACATAGCCTTCACAACAATTATCAACACAAACTGAAACAGGACAATTATCGTACATGGCGTGCTCAGATCATACCTCAATTGAAGGGAGTTAGTATTTTCGGCCATGTTGATGGTTCCACTCCAGCTCTGTCCCAAACCATTACTGTCGACAACGCCACTGTTTCCAATCCTGAGTATATCCAGTGGCACCTCCAGGATCAACTGATTCTTGGAGCCCTTCTCTCCTCAATTGATGAACATCTCATCACCCATGTGGTACACTGTGTCACATCTCGAGAGGTTTGGGAAACTTTTGAACGCATGTTCCTCTCGCAAGCTCGAGCCCGAACCATGCAGATTCACTATCAACTAGTTACCTTAAAGAAAGGTAATTCCTCTGTTGCTGATTATTTCCACAAATTTACTACTCTTGTGGACACTCTCGCAGCCGTTGATCAGCCCTTGAACCCATTTGAGGCTTCGTCTTTTCTTCTTGGCGGGCTAGGCAGTGACTTTGACTCATTTGTCACATCCGTGACCACTCGGGTGGATCCTCTCTCCGTGGAGGAACTCTATGCGCATCTTCTTGCTCATGAACAACGACTAGAACAAAATCAACCTACTGTTGATCTCACGACAGGAAGCACCACACATGGGAGTGCAAATTTTGCTGTTAAACGTGGCTCTTCCCGTGGAGGCCGTGGCGGTCGTCATTCTTTCCCCTCATCTGGAAGGGGCAATTTCACAAACACCTCATATGGATGAAATTCCCGAGGCAGGGGGCATGGAAGAAACTTTGCACCTACCTCCAATGCATCCCGGCAGGTCTGTCAAGTATGCCACAAGCCCGGTCATGATGCTCTGGACTGCTACCATCGCTTTGACAACTCATTCCAGCATGACTCTCCAGCTCACGGCTCTCCACAGGTGTATTTCGTATCTCAGCATACTCCGGCCGATTCAGCATGGTATCCAGACTCTGGCGCGACTCACCACTTGACCTCAGATCTTGCAAATCTGAACATCAATGCAGAATCATACTCTGGGGGTGACCAAATTCGCATGGGAAATGGTAATGGGTTACCGATTGAACACATTGGTACCACAAATTTATCCTCACCCACTACTTCCTTCCTTCTCCAGAATGTTTTACATGTTCCATTAATCACCAAAAATATACTTTTTGTGCACAAATTCACTCTTGAAACTAATACCTACATTGAGTTTCATCCTTGGTTTTTTCTGGTAAAGGAACAGGGCTCGGGGAGAATTCTTCTTCAAGGCCTGAATGATAATGGGTTGTACAAGATTCCCTCCTCCATGTCGCCCAGCTCCTCCCCTCCCAATTGCCGTCCTTCTTCTTCTCGTTCCCGTCAGTTTCCGGATATCTCTGTGATTTCTCCTTTCCGTGCACCCTGTGCTCTGATTGGCGAACGCACCTCCCTTGGAAATTGGCATTCATGGCTTGGTCATCCAGCCCTTAGTATCTGCTCTCAAGTTGTTTCTAAATTTCATTTACCTGTTCTTCCAAATAATGCTCCTGTGAGCTGCCCTGCATGCCACATGTCAAAGAGCAAACAACTTTCTTTTAAATTATCCTCAACACGTGTTAATCATCCTCTAGAGTTGATATACACTGATGTTTGGGGACCTTCTCCTTTGGTTTCTACTTATGGCAATAAATACTATGTTTCTTTTTTGGATGCCTACAGCAGATATACTTGGTTGTTTCCAATGTCTAATAAGAGTGATGTGTGTGATATTTTTCTCCAAGTTCAAAGAAATGTTGAGCGTCTGTTTTCTTCAAAAATCAAAACAATTCAATCTGACTGGGGAGGAGAATATCGATCCCTCTCCAAACTTTTACAAAATATAGGAATTTCTCATCGTCTCTCCTGTCCTCATTCACATCAACAAAATGGGGCCGTCGAACGTAAACATAGGCATATTGTCGAAACTGGTCTTGCTTTACTTTCTCATGCTTATGTTCCTTTAACTCACTGGGATGATGCTTTTCAAACTGCTTGTTATCTAATAAATCGTCTCCCAACTCATCTTTTGAAAAACAAATCACCCTATGAATTGCTTTTTCAATCTCCTCCAGATTATTCAAATCTGCGTATATTTGGGTGTGCATGTTGGCCTAATTTACGTCCTTATAATTCCATAAACTCCAACCTTGATCAGCTCAGTGTGTGTTTTTAGGTTACAACCTACGTCACAAAGGCTACAAATGTCTCAATCTCAATATTGGTCGTTTATATATCTCCCGAGATGTTCTTTTTGAGGAATTCATTTTTCCTTTTTAATCCATCAATACACTACAATCTGGATCTACTCCTTCTGAACCTGTTCTAACCCAGCCCATTGTCTCTTTTTCAACTCCTCCATCAGCCCACCCTCATCCAAATATATCTCACTCCACACCAAGCCCAACACTTTCTTCACCTCCAGAGAGTTCTATTTCTCCTATTCCCTTATCTCCTTCGTCAGAACACTCTGCTCTGTTGTCTCCCCTGTTATCTCATCCAAATCCACCTCCTAATTCTCATCCCATGCTCACACGAGCCAAAAATAATATCTTTAAACCCAAAGTGTTCAACGATGGTACTTCCCCTCATCCCATAGCTCATGCTTTAACTGCCACAAGTGATCTAAGTATCACAGAACCTACTTGTTTTTCTCAGGCTTCCACTGATTCAAATTGGAGACAGGCAATGAATTCCGAATTTGATGCACTACTGAAGAACCACACATGGCGCCTTGTTCCAGCTTCCAAAGCCAAAAATTTGGTAGGTTGCAAATGGGTCTTCCGCATCAAAAGGAAAGCCGATGGTTCTATAGATCATTACAAAGCACGACTAGTCGCAAAAGGGTTCCATCAACAAGCTGGTGTTGATTTTTCAGAAACCTACAGCCCAGTGATTAAGCCTACCACGGTACGTTTGGTTCTCTCCATTGGTCTCTCATCTGGTTGGTCTATTAAACAAATAGACATCTAGAATGCCTTTTTACATGGACTGCTATCTGAAGAAGTATATATGTCTCAACCTCCGGGGTTTACTCATCCTCAGTTTCCAGACCATGTATGTCGCCTCCAAAAGGCTTTATATGGTTTGAAACAAGCTCCGCGTGCTTGGTTCTCCCGATTGAGCTCCAAATTGATTGAGTTTGGTTTTGTGCCTTCTCAATCTGATTCTTCCTTATTTATCTATAAGTCTGCCACTTTCATCACATATATTCTCATATATGTGGATGATATTATAATTACAAGTTCCAAGCCGGAAGCAATTACTGAATTGCTCAATCAAATGGAGTCTGAATTTGCAGTCAAGCAACTTGGTGATTTAAATTTTTTCTTGGGGATTAAAGTCTCACAGCAGCCAAATGGTATCACTCTTTCTCAAAGGAGGTATATTTTAGACATTCTGAAACGCAGAAATATGTCTGATGCTAAGCCTGTTAGCACTCAATGGCAACTTCAGTACACTTAACTGCACATGATGGAGAAATTTTTGATGACCCTACTCTTTACCGTAGCACAATTGGAGCTTTCCAATATCTGCAACTCACAAGACCGGACATTGCCTTCACTGTCAATCGTCTATCTCAGTTCTTGCAAAAACCATTGTTACCACATTGGCAGGCTGCTAAACGTCTCTTGCGGTATCTTAAGCAGACGGTTAATTTTGGTTTACATATTCAGCAGTCTTCTTCAACATCCCTGCAAGCATTTTCAGATGCGGATTGGGCTGGTTCCCGGGATGACAGACGTTCAATCGGAGGTTATTGTGTTTATTTAGGAAAAAATATTATTTCTTGGAGTTGCAAGAAACATGCTACTATTGCACGATCAAGCACCGAGTCAGAGTACAAAGCCTTAGCCAACACTACTGCTGAGCTCACCTGGTTACAGTCTTTGTTAACAGAACTTGGTATTCAGATTCATGTGCCTCCGGTGCTATGGTGCGACAACATTGATGCTACCTATCTTTCTTCAAATCCGGTTTTTCACGCTCGCACAAAACACGTCGCCATTGATTTCCACTTTGTTCGTGAAATGGTCGCTACCAAGTCTCTTAATATACGATTCATTTCCACCAAAGATCAAGTTGCAGACATTTTCACCAAGCCACTGTCTTCTTCCAGATTTTCAACCTTACAAGACAAGCTCCGAGTTGTTTCAGCCACTCCGAGCTTGAGGGGGCGTATTACGGATATCTCTCAGCTACAACACTCCAATTCAAATACAAGCATTAGATAAGCTTACAACTGATAGATCTTCAATCAGTTTAAAATTCAAATATCATAGCTATCTAAGATAAGTCATTGAGTTCATGTATAACTCTTTTATGTTGTTATTCTGTTTTGTAATCTTGTTACATTTCATCTATAAATACAATCAGCCTAAGCTTGATTAAGCAAGGCAGAAAACATATTTGAATTGTTCATATTTTATCACAACAGTTGAAGAAAACTAGATATGAATGCTATGGGAAAGGCCAAATATGAGGGACAGATATCAAGAAACATCAGCTTAATTATTTAGAAATTTATATATGGGGAAAAAGTGGACTTTGAGACATTGACACGAAGAAGTTCCCAACTCTTTTTATGTGTGTACATTTCATATACTAGGAATCTACAACCAAAGATTTGGGTAATGCTTAGGGACATTAGCTTTGGTCGCGGCTATATGTGGAATTACCTCTGGTGTTGTGCATGAATGGCAGACTGGCAACTGTTGAAACATCTACTAGCCCACACAGCAAGCATCAGGTAGTGAGGTAATTCCGCGTAGAGCAGTGGCAATGCTGATGTTTCAACAACTGCCATTCATGCACAACAAAGGAGTAGAGATCACAATATTTCCATCAACACGACTCTGAGTTATCTTTCTTCATCATTATTGTTGAAAAAAGAGCTGATATTGTTGTCGATGAAACAATAAGTATATCTATATATTTTATACAAAACAAAAGTAGAGCCTATGTGCTTTTGCTCACCATCACCATCGCTCTCAACACTTGTGGGTCCCCAATAATGGGTTGTGCCTTGTGTCGGTGGCACATGTCGATAGTTTTCTTAACAAACTATTTCCAGTCTCATAAAAAATAGAGAGATTAAAACAATAGAACTTAGACCAGGACCAGATTGAAGGCTTGAATGCTGCAGTAAGTGGCCTCTATTTTGGTTGGGTAAAATAGGGGTGAACAGAGGAATTTTAATGGGCCAGGAAGTTGAGCAACGTGGGTATAGAATTAAGGATGGGTGAGGTGGCAAGAATATGGGTAACTTTCAGTATATCATAGGAGGGGATAAGACGTTTCTCTAAGTTGAGTTTGAACAGAAACGGGTTTGGAGAAAGGATGGTAATGAGATGCAAAAGGTTTCCTATGCTTTCCTTCATTTTCCCAAGAAAACACTAACAAAGCATATAATTAACCAAAATAGTCTCGAAAGAAAAAGGCGAAGAGAAGATAGGATTACTCGTGAGTGCAGAAAAGGAAGAAAGGTCTATATAGATGTCTTGGAGCATTCAACTTGAACTTGTAGGAGGGTCTATATAGATGCCTCAACCACCCTTTCTCTTCCCCACCAGTTCCACTCGTAATGAGTAGAGAGAAAGAAATAGAAGATCTTTTTCTTCTTTTTTTGAAGTAGAAAGAGAGAGAAGATCTGATGCAGAAGAAGAGAAGGAATGAGCTTCTTCTACCGAAGAATGAGGGATTCTAAAGACCTTCTCTTGAATATATAATACCGCTTCTATTGAACCATACCATGATACCATTCAACACGTTTTCAATCTACCCATTGCCCATCATGATTGTAAGTCTAACTACCAACCGGTTAAGTGTAACTGCCAACTCTGTACAGACTGGACAATGGTGAGTTTGCATGGATGTTGCAGTTGGACGAAGAAGACGAGGACATACGTGGAGTTTAGTTTTTCTTGTTGTTTTACCAAAACGATGCGTTTTTGTAATAAATGAGGTCATTTTTGCAACTTTCTTGGGTGCAATTGAAACAATCTAAACATTGGTACCAAAATTGCAAATTAGTGTAAACTTCAGGGGGTGAATTGTAGTTTTTCCTTAATTTTAATATTTTTTATTAATTACTTTAGAGGACATTTTGGTATTTAAACCAAAATTAACGCTAAAAAATGGCATATTCCATCCAAGTTAACGGAATTCCCTGACAGAATGGGCTAAAGTATGTAAAGATGGTAGTTTGATGCTCTTTTTTGGTCGATGATGTGAATTTTAAATGTACTCGCAAGTGCACGGATCGTTTGAAATAAAGTGTTTTGCAAGTGCAAGGTCGATCCCACAGGGAATTGTATTTTTGAAGAGCAATTTTGTTTCTAAACTAATTAAATCCTAACCTAGTTCCAAAAAAACTTGAGAATTTGATTTTTGATAAAAAAGAAAACATAAACTAAATAAAGTAAAATAAAACAAAAGGAAAGATACTAAGGTTTTGAAATCCACACTCACCGAATCATAACAACATACTCCATGTTCATCAATATTAATCTGAAGTTCTCACAATTAAAATCTTAAGTATGTTTTACTATGCTTCAAACAGTTAATCAAAACATCCCATGTATCCATTCTTTACACAAATCACAAAAGATATCCGGTTTAAACCAAATCATCAAATGTATCCGTAGAATAAATCACAAGGGATATCCAATTGTTTTGTAAATAAAAACCAAGCAATCAATTATGTGAAATTATCTCAAATCATCAAATATATCCTTGAATTACAAAAGATATCCCAGAATCATTCCACACATTGAAAAGAAGTAAAACAATGGAAAAATTAAACCAAATAAAATCGAACAATAAAAACTTACATGGAAGTATTGTTGTTCTTCATTGATGATGCTTCATCCTCAACCTTAGTTGAAAAATTAGCGACACATGACTATGAAAAATAAATCTTAAACTAAAAAAAAACTAAACTAAAAAGAAGAAAAATATATTTGGTCTCTAGCTTCTTACACTTTTTCTTGAAGCTTAAAGGTCTATTTATAGGGAGAAAACAAATCTTAGAAGCCCTAGATATTCTAGTAAAATCGGAGGTTAGTCTTCTAATTTGAGTAGGAGACTCAAAACTCAATCCAAGGAGGAAAAAGACTCCAAATTCGTCCAGATTTGCGATCTTTAATTACGGTGTGATTTTGGCATAGAAGACATTTGAATTAGGAAAATCCTATTTCACAATGATTTGTATAATTTTGAGTTAAATTTCCAATGCCTCTTGATTCATCTTAATACGATACTTGAGATGAAAGTTATGACTAAAATACTATGACATGTGCAGAATCTAAAATTTAATCCAATTCGATTTTGACTCCAATTAGAGAAATTTCGATTTAGTCCTCTCCTTGATTTGGTTGAACATAACCACATCATCTAGGTCTTCTCAAAGTGTGCTTCCTTTCAAAATTTGCATTTTTCACCTTAAAGCTATTGTTTTCTCTCAATGACCTGCAAAATACTAAAAATACCAAAACTAACAAAAAAACATTAGACAATAACAAAACTAAAGGTATAGTAAATGCAAATTAGGGGGTCCACATATGCAATATTTGACACTCATCAAATACCTCCAAACTTACATTTTGCTAGTCCCTTAGCAAAGCAAAACAAAACATAAAAAAGAAGCTTGAAACATAAATCCTCTTTCGTGGGAGAAACGATTGCATTTAGCGTATGTAACAAGCCTTTTAAACTCCTAGGACTCCATAGTGGACAAGTGAAGTCTTGTGAGGGTTTGCCAGGAATGATATCCACAAACATTTTAAAGCATTATGTTGTTGACAAACAATGACTTCCATACAAAAACATGGTTCATACATCATGAGACGGCTTAACAAAGTGAACATCACACTCACATCATTAGGATATCAAAAATTATTCAACTCATAGCCAGAAAATTGAGACAACTCAGATTCAAATGTGTGCAAAGTGAGACTAACATAGACTCACAAGGTTTCAATTTTTCTCAAAATTTGTGTACCCCAAAATTCATAGGAATCTCATCAGATGAAAATAATCAAGGCTTAAATCAAAAATGTGCATTTTTTTTATTGGCATTTTTTTGTTGTTTTTTTTTTTTTAAAAAAAAAACTGTGCAATGTCTGACTCCCTTAAGCTTTCTAATTAACTTATGTAACGAGTGTTGGGCCAGTGACTCCCAAACCAGATGGTTTTAGGGGCACTAGATGTAGAAACATCCCTAAGAGCTTAATTACTCAAGTCAAAAAGGCTACGAAGTCAAACTAGCCATACAATCAACCAAATTGAATTTTCTCATCTTTTTACGCGAACACTCAATGCTTAGTGAGACAAGATGCCCGATTACTTAATGAGAACTCAAATTGATGATATTATTATTATTATTATTATTTTTATCTTCCATCAACAAATCATCCTACAAATCTCAAGACACACATTTCTCAATTCAAATCTCATACCTCACAGAACCAAAGCTAATGTGCTTGTGATAATCAATTCAAACAAGTGATGTCTCTCTAATCCAACATGTGAGTCAAAAGATTCAGATTTCTAATGATATACAATATTCAACATGTTAAACAAACCAATGATATGCAAACCACAGTTGCGATGTAATCATGCTCAAACAACAATATAACACAAATTTTTTATTTTTATTTTTTGAACAAAAAGACAAAAAAACAAAAAAACAAATAGACAAAGTGTTTTTCCATACCCCTAAACTTGAATTACACATTGCCCTCAATGTGTAGTATAGAAATACATTACCAAAAGTAAGGAAACATCAAGGTGTGAAAAAGGCCAAGGTGTCCCCCAAACTTAAACACCAAAACACCTGTCAACAAAACTGCCCCGATCATGTGGATGTCCAACCAATCCCTTCCACCCTTTCTTCTTTAGAATTTGATAGCACTCTGGCAGAATGTTTCGCCATCTTAGGTACCCAACTTGCTTGCTTGAAAATATTTTCTTATGATGATGATTCCTAGATTTGTGCGCTTGTCTGCATAAATCCTTGAGAATCTTAGCATATGATGGCTCTTTGAGACATTGAAGAATTGAAGCTTTGGATTCATGATGTGTCTCAAGATGGACAATGATGAAGGAATGAGCTTCAGTACTCACTTCCTTGTCATTGGACAGACTTGTATCTGCTGGGGGCTCAATTTTCTCTTTATGCTCATCTTGTTCAACTTGCTCTATTTGCTCCTCTTTGTACTCAACTTGCTCTATGTGCTTAACTTGCTCTCTGGACTCAATTTGCTCCATGTGCTCTAGTTTCTCTTCTTTTACCTTCTCATTGTTATCCACGATTTCCTTACTCTCGAGTATGATGGTGTCAGGGACATGCTCATGACAAGAATGGCTAGCATCATCCTCATCAATCATGTAGTGCCCTTGAGCCATTAGCTAACTTTAGAGCTCTTCTTCCTCTATTCTGTTGAGTTCAACAACCAGATAATCGATTTGTTTTTCCATCTTGGCAAAAGCTTGATGTGTGAACTGAGTTGAATCACTGATCTCATCTGTAAGCTCTTGTATGGTCTGGCTATTGCTCATAGTGGCATTCTTCAGCTCTTGTTTACTCTGGTTAAGCTCTTGCATAATCTGGTCATTGCTCATGGTGACATTCTTTAGCTCTTGTATAATCTGGTTGTTGCTCGTGGTGACACTCTTAAGCTCTTGAATATTCTGGCTACTGGCTTGTATGAATGCTTTGACTGTATCTTCCAATGATAATTCTGGTTGTGGCACTTGAATGGTGGATTTGCTAGTTCTCTCCATAAATTCCTTCAGTGCGTCTTCCAATGATGATCTTTGAGGAAGGGGATCATATGATGAAGGATTGAGGATTTGGTTTTCAAACTGCGGATATTCAGGATAGTGCCGTTCATTGTGTGGGGGAGCATAATTTCTTGCGGCTTGATCTTGCCATGAGAAATCAGAATGGTTGCTCCAGTCCGAGTTGTAAAAATTAGAATTTGAATCAAACCCTGAGTTGGAGAAATTGGCTTGGACACTTCTGAGCTCTTGTATATTCTGTTTCATCTTTTGTGTATATGCTTTGATTGTGTCTTCCAATGATAATTCTTGTGCAGGATAATTGTAGGATGAAGGAGGAGAAGATTGGTGATTGAACTGCGAATATTCAAGATGGTGCAGTTCATTGTATTGGGGAGCACAATTTCCCGCGGCTTGAGCTTGCCATGAAAAATCAGAATGGTTGCTTTAGTCCGGGTAGTAAAAATTATAATTTGAATTGAACTCCGGGCTAGAGAAATTTGTGTTCATCTGCTCATAAGAAGGATTGCAGAATTGTCCATAGGATGGACAATTACTAGAACTATGATAAGGATTAGAGCAATATGAACATAGTTTATGTGGGTAAAAATTGTGAGTGTAGTTGGTAGAAGCAGGTGCCCTACCACTAGGCGAAGCATGTTGTACAGAAAAATTGCTATAATTATCATAAGAAAAATCCATGTTTCACTCTCACTTTTTAACATGCAAATATCACACATAAAACATCAACCATTTTTTTTTTCAACTAAAACAAAAAATGCAAGTGAGGTAGACAGAATTCTTCAAGGACTAAGGTTCGTTCCCAGGAAAGTGAGGGGGGTCACACGGACCTCTTAAGTCCCAAAACCTTCCTAGCCAGAACTTGCCTAAACACTTGCATAGCACTGTAAGACCATACTAGCAAATTTTGTTTTTTGTTTTTTGTTTTTTGTTTTTTTTTTTTTTTTTTTTGTTTTTTGTTTTTTTTTTTATAGAAATAGAAACAACAAAACAAATTGAAAATAATAATAATAATAAAAATCCTAATTATAACTAGTAGAAAGATAAAATCAATTTAGAAATAAATAAATTTCAAAAATCAACCAATTCCCCGGTAACGGCGCCAAAAACTAATTAAATCATAACCTAGTTCCAAAAAAACTTGAGAATTTGATTTTTGATAAAAAAAAGAAAACATAAACTAAATAAAGTAAAATAAAACAAAAGGAAATATACTAAGGTTTTGAAATCCACACTCACCGAATCATAACAACATACTCCATGTTCATCAATATTAATCTGAAGTTCTCACAATTAAAATCTTAAGTATGTTTTACTATGCTTCAAACAGTTAATCAAAACATCTCATGTATCCATTCTTTACACAAATCACAAAAGATATCCGGTTTAAACCAAATCATCAAATGTATCCGTAGAATAAATCACAAGGGATATCCAATTGTTTTGTAAATAAAAACCAAGCAATCAATTATGTGAAATTATCTCAAATCATCAAATATATTCTTGAATCACAAAAGATATCCCAGAATCATTCCACACATTGAAAAGAAGTAAAACAATGGAAAAATTAAACCAAATAAAATCGGACAATAAAAACTTACATGGAAGTATTGTTGTTCTTCATTGACGATGCTTCATCCTCAACCTTAGTTGAAAAATTAGCGACACATGACTATGAAAAATAAATCCTAAACTAAAGAAAAACTAAACTAAAAAGAAGAAAAATATATTTGGTCTCTAGCTTCACACACTTTTTCTTAAGGCTTAGAGGTCTATTTGTAGGGAGAAAACAAATACTAGAAACCCTAGATATTCTAGTAAAATCGGAGGTTAGTCTTATAATTTGAGTAGGAGACTCAAAACTCAATCTAAGAAGGAAATTGACTCCAAATTCGTCTAGATTTGTGATCTTTAATTACGGGGCGATTTTGGTATAGCAGACGTTCGAATTAGGAAAATCCTATTTCACAATGATTAGTAGAATTTTGAGTTAACTTTTCAATTCCTCTTGATTCATCTTAATCTGATACTTGAGCTGAAAGTTATGGCCAAAATACTATAACATGTGCAGAATCTAAAATTTAATTCAATCCAATTTTGACTCCAATTAGAGAAATTTCGATTTAGTCCTCTCCTTGATTTGGTTGAACATAACCACATCATCTAGGTCTTCTCAAAGTGTACTTTCTTTCAAACTTTGCATTTTTCACCTTAAAACTATTGTTTTCTCTCAATGACCTACAAAATACTAAAAATACCAAAACTAACAAAAAAAATTAGAAAATAACAAAACTAAAGGTATAGTAAATGCAAATTAAGGGGTCCACATATGCAATATTTGGCACTCATCAGTCGAAGTGTCAGTTCATGGGAGCATGTTGACAGTGACTGGTAGTTGATGGGAGAAAAGGTAATTACCTTTTTTTTTTAAAGCCCTAATCTTTAGAAAATATGTTATTTTACATTATTTTTGTCTTTTTGTCCAAGTAGGATATGAGAAACCAACACAACTAACCAAATCAATCTAACATAAAATGTACATAATCCAAACCAACGTCATTTTGGTCAATTTATTAAATATAATATATAAAATATATAAAAGAGTATGCGGATGTGATTATTAACGGCATTCTTATACCTTAAAACTGTTATTCGCATAGGTGGATAGCGATTTTTGCTAACTACATCTACATCTACATCCGTATGTGTGTATAGCTGATAATTACGAATAGCAAACGCGGACAATTAAAATCTGCCAACATATACATTGGCATTCCTAATTTCAATTCATCTTACTTAGCGTAGCCCTTTTCTTGCCTACACAAGTAAAGCTGAGACCTAAGAAGTGAAGATGGTCCCAAATCATAACTCATCCAGGTTTTCCACCTTGACAATTAATTCGGGTAACCCATCAATTATTGGGTCCTGATCCTTTAGGGTTTTTTTTTTTTTTTTTTTTTTGGTAATAATCCATGTCCATAAGCACAAATTTTTGAGATGATTAATTAAAAAGTACTCTTGCTTTTCGCACTCATTTGTCATACTTATATTATATTGGTTGTTGTTACGTATTTTAAATGATTTTTCTTTCTTATTTTTGGGTGGAGTGTTGCAATGATATAAGGAAAATTTGTATCTATCTAGTTAAAGTTATAACTATGACAATATATATATATATATATATAAGGAATAAATGTAAAATTAGTTTATGTGGTTGGCTTAAATAATAAATTGTTCCTTATTGTATCAAAGTGAATTAAAAAATCTCTAGGGTATGCCTAAAAAATAATTTAGTCTACATAATCAAATTCCGTTAAAATATTAGGGTTTGATTCCTACACTTCACCGGTACAACAATTGTACAACAACCCCTCACATGGGGGTGGGCTCCACACACTGGCTCTAGGGGTGTAAATCCGGGCCGGTTATAACCGGACCGGAACCGGATCCGGGCACTAACCGGGCCCGAAAAATCGGGAACCGGGTAGGTACCCGGTCCCGGTCCCGGGTTCTTGATTTCACAAGACCCGGTTATACCCGGGACCGGGTCTTATACTTAATTAAATTAAAAAATAAAAAAAATAAAAAAATCCCTTTTGTTTCCTCCCTGCACCTTAAAAACCCTACCTTTTTCTTTTGTTTCTTTTGTTTTGTCCCTGCACCCGCTCCAGCCTCTAGCCTCTTCCTTCTTTCTTTCATTTATCTTTCTTGCTTTCCTTTGTCTGACTGAAAAAGGGATCGAGAGTGACAGAGAGATTAAGACAGAGAGGAGATCGGGGAGGGAGATCGTGAACCCAAAAGGCAAAAGTGAGACTCGATCATCCACAGGTCGCCAGTTACCGGAGCAGACGACGCCATGATGCCGGAGAAGACCTGTGACCAGTCGAACATGAGAGGACCAAAGTAAACCCGATTCTTTAGTGGGTCAAGCCAATCGGCGATGGGTCGACTTCGGTGGAGCAGGGCTTGTGACTTCCGGCAATTCATTCTGTGATCCGTTCACATTTTTTTGTGGATTTTCTGGGTAAATCCTCAAAATAGTAATCCTTGTAAAATAGTTGATTTGGTTTATTATTGTTGATTTATTTTGATAAAATCTCCTGTTTTTGGTTGGAGTGGCCAAATGGAGTTCATGTTGGCCATAGTTAAGGAAGAATATGAAAAGACTCCTAATTCTTCATTGATCTTCCCAAAAAATTTTCTTAATCTGATTCTCTGTGATCGATCTTCTTCTGGAAAGGCCATTGACGCCATGGAGGTAATATCATTCTCGGAATTCTTTTCTGTTAAGAACAAATGAGGATGTAGTTTTCTTCTTCTTCTTCTTCTTCTTCCGGTGTCTCTGGTTTTTTTTTTTTTTGTTACTGTTGTATTGTATTCTGCTGATAAGCTTTCTTTGATATCATCTTTATGGGAAGTATAATTGATATAAACTTATAGTAGTACAAATTCTTATTGTTTTCGAGATTCAATGATCTTCTTCTTCAATGCATAGCAGTTCCCTCAATTCCATATTTGTATTTTCCTTGTATCTCTTACATGTTAGTTTTTGCTTTTGTGTTTCTTGTCTTAACACTTCTTGTAATCTCCCTACATACTACATAAAGCCCTGCCTTCCTTTGTCTATAAATATATGATACATTTTAGATTATCAACCAAAACAGACTTCCCGATTCTTACTTATAGAAAAGGGGATTATTTCAGTTTGGGAATAATTTGGTTTGAAAAACTGGGTAACCGGGTGAAAACCGGTTAACTGGGCTACCCGGTTCCGGTTCCGGTTCCTGAAATACAATAACCGGGGACCCCGGTTCCGGTTCTGGTTCCCGGTTTTGGCCAATAACGGGGAACCGAGACCGGGTTTACACCCCTAACTGGCTGGCTCCATTCCCATGTGAAAGGTTGTTGTACAATTGTTGTGGTGGTGTTGTAAATCCATCATTTTCCTAAAATATTTATCGGATTTGATATGTGCCACGTCAAGGCTAATAAAATGACGATATGTATCACTTTAAATAAAATATATATATAAAAAATTATTTTTTTTAATAAAAAAAGAAAGGAAAAGAAAAGAAGTGACTGTGTTGAGAAATCGAATGAGATGTGGGTAAAAAACGTGTGGCCAGTAGCTTGCCAAAACCCCTGTATTTGATTTAAAATGGGAATTTGGATTCCAATTGAACTCAATCTACCACTAGAATCCTTTTGACTTTTGAGCTTCAGTTAGAACATTCCTATCCAATTAAGTAAAATTTTATCTAGAATAATTAACGAAAATTCACTTTTATTAATTTAACTAATTGAGTTTAAAAGACACCCTCCATCTATTCTTAACTCTGTATATGTCTTTTTATGTTTTTTAATTATTTTTTTACTAATAAGTTCAGGCCACCACCACCCCATGCCTTTTCAGCTTTTCTCTTTCCTCTCCTTCTTCGTCATTCCACTTCTTCACTCTCTGCTCTTCTTTGAAACAGACCAAGAAGCAGAAGAATACTACTGCTCTTTGATTTTGAAATATCGACACTTGGAATAAGTGCAGCAAAATCATTTGCAGAACCAAATTGCAAAATACACCAATCAAACCAAAATCTTCCATCCAACCTAAATATGCAAAACCCATTACAATTTCCATCTAAAATCAACCGAAAAATTGCTTGAGATCCAAAACTCAAGAAAACAACCCAAAATCGAATTTATCTCCCTCTACACAGACCAAAAAATCACCGAAAATCTCTCGTCTTCTCTCCAGCCAAACAACCCATGCACCTGAGCTTGACCACCTTGGGCATGCTTGTCTCGGCGACGGAGCCAGAGTCCACCGGAGCTGGTGCGGTGGTGTTCGTAGCTGCCATTTCGATGTTTTCGCTCTCTACATCTGAGAAGGGACAAATAGCAATGAAAGGAAAAGAAAAAAAGAAGAAAAATAGTATGAGAGAGAGATTCGCAAAGAAATAAATAAATTAAATAATGATAAATTCGTGAATAGTGCAACGTCAAATGTAGAGTTGCACTGTTTATATATGTAAGGAAACTTTATTGTTACTTTACTTTACATATGCTAATAAAAGACGATTTTAAAAGTTTTATTGCTTATTCTAATCAAAAGTGAATTTTACATAACTCACCGTCAATGTTCTTATAAGCTTTGAAAGCTTGAACATTTGTACTACTAAATGCTACTATTGCTTCTTTTAATTATTGTCTTTTCTTTTTTTTCTTTTCTTAATACGGAATTTCTTTTTCATTATTATAAATTTAATGGCTTGTTTGTGGATAATTAGACATGTGGTGAAATTAAACTGAGATGGAGACTTTGTTTCACGGTCATAAAGATTTTTTTAACTTAACTGTGTATATATTTTTAAATTAATAACATAACATTGGATTTAAATGATATAACCAGGTAATGAAATCTTAAAAATCCAAATTATTCATCTAAAAAAAAATCTTAAAATCCAATTACAATCCAACTTATAGAGATGAGAATGTTACACTTTTTTTTAAAAAAAATATTAAAATTTGCCCTCCAAATGTGTCGTAATCCTACAAGAAGATGACACATTTTATAAAATAATAAATTATACAGGACTGTTACACATTCTTTTAGGATAGTAAATTTTAGAGAAATTTTTTAGAAAGTGTGCACTTCTCTAAAGAAAAAAGGAAGAGAAAAAGGAAGGAAAAAAAAAAGAAAAAAAAAAAGACCGTCAGCCTACCTACCATCAACGTCATACTCCGACGATGTAGTCGGAATGGACTGCGTATAATCCTCAAACTCAATGGTACGACGACCAGCAGCAGCACCACCTTTTTTCTTATATGGCATCTCCACCGCCTCCTGCAGCGGCAACTCGCCCTCCAAGTACCTCAACACCAGCCTCATCGTAGGGCGTGCCTCGGCGTCATCATTGGAACAAATTACGCCCAGTTTGAGCACCAAAACAGCCTCAGCCTCATCAAACCTGCCCTCCATCCTCTGGTCAACAACATCAAGTACTGCTCCGACCTCCCACTTCTCCCAAACCCAGTCCACCAGCATGAGCTCCTCAGATGATGCTGTAGGATTAATGGGTCTTCTACCGCATACAACTTCCAGCAGCAAAGCTCCAAAGGCATACACATCGGAGCTGGTCGTCGGCTTGCTTGTGCGGGTCAGCTCAGGTGCCATATACCCCAACGTCCCCACCACCCTACTGGTGCTTGGGTTGGAGCCGTGCTCGTATAGCTTAGCGAGACCAAAATCACTCAGCCTTGCATTGAACTCAGAATCCAACAAAACATTTCCGGCCTTGATGTCCCTGTGAACTACAGTTTTTTCCCACTCCTCGTGTAAGTATAGAAGCCCTGAAGCCACTCCTTTGATGATCTTGAACCTTTGTTCCCAGCTCAGGATTGATAGGGGCTCATCAAAAAGGTGCTTGTCTAAGCTTCCATTAGGCATGAATTCATACACAAGTAGTAGATCAGCTTCCCGACGACACCAACCCAATAATAGAACTAAATTTCTATGACGCAGACGACCGATAGTAGCAACCTCCGATATGAACGCTTGCAAGCCCTGTTTGGAATCCTGAGGAATACGCTTAATAGCAACTTGGGTATCTGACTTCGGCAGAGTTCCTTTGTAAACTTTACCAGACCCACCAGATCCAAGTAGCTCTTTCTGTTTGAAACCCCTTGTTGCTTTCTTCAGCTCCTCGTAAGAAAATCTATGCGGACCAATATCATGCTCCCAGTCCTCAACCGCATCAGCCTTCCGTTTCCACCTGACCATGTAAAACGTCAAAGCAGCAAGCAAAATGACAGCCAAAGCACCTGAAACTGAGACGCCAACAATTAGGCCTGTAAGATTGTTTTTGGTCCCAGTGGGGGTAGTACTGGGGAGCTGGGGCTTATGAAGTTGATCTAAATTGAGAGATTTAGCATCTCCATTCATGTTGAAGCTCCAACCCAGGATATAATGCGAGCTCGTGATTAAACCAGTAGCAGCAGAAAACCCGATGTACACAGATTCATTAAGAATTTGTGAGAGGTTCACTGTAGAGGACAAAAGTATAGAACTGGGTTTGGTAGAGTCCGTCGCAAGCCTGACATTTAATTGGTTTGTTGGCGAATTATAATCGATCCATGCCTGAATTGCCTGACCACTTGTCAAATTAAAGGGAACCGGTGCAGATTTGTTCGATATTATGCTATTGATGTCGACGGCAACATGGTTGTTATCGGTTTCACCATACTCGGCGTTCATGTAAGTGTCGAATTCGACCGCTAATATATGGTTCGAGACGTTCCCATTATTGCTGGCGTTGAAGAGGCCAATATAAGAGCCTGGATTACCCCCTGCCCCCCTGGAATCCCTTGTACGCGAGAGATTGCGAAAGCGAGGCCATCGCCGCCTTGTTTCCCAGGCTGGGGGATTATAACGAAAGCGAACGAGGTGGAGAAGGACTTGACTTCGCCGCTGGAGTTCTTGAATTGGATTGGGTGTGAATAAAAGGCGTGGCCGGAAGCCATGGTCGAGGTATAGTCTGTTAGCCTTAGTACGCCATTGTTCTCAATCGCCGCAACGCCGTCTAAGCTCAAGTTGTTGCCTGCAGTGCTGAACCCGCCGCTGAACCCGTCCAACAAGGTTCTAGCATCGTCTTGAGGCTTTACTGGATATAGGAGTAGAAGGAAAACCCAGAGAGAGATGAGTTTTTCTGCCATGAGAGCTAAAAAAGAGTGGAGCTTGAGCTTTGTGAGGTAGAGGAAACTCAGGGTGTCAAATGATTATAATATGGTGCTGAAGCGCAGAAATGTTTGAGAAATAGTTCCGTTGAAAGAAAATCGACAGAGATTTCTAGAAAAAAAAAAAAAGCGATTTATAAAGAGCTTGCAAACGTATGCCTGTATCAGCACAGACGGGTTGACCTCCTGGCAACGGGACGTCACCGACTTCACGGACCCATTGGAAGCGGAAAACTAAACGTCTAGTGACCGTTCCTATCGCGACCCAGTTTCATTTTTTGCTGGTGCGCGCTGAAAGAGAGATCGACGACTACGAACTTCAGAAACCATGTGCATGGTGTTGTGGTGCACTTTGCATTAAGAAAGTGCTGCAAAGAGAAACTCAGAAAGCGTGCTACTTTATTATTATTTTTTATTTTTTTTTTGTTCAAAACCAATGGGGGAAAGACCAACTTTGGCTATTCGGGTGGCCGTATATTTCAAGTTTTTATACGACTCTAAAACCCTGTCAAAAACTCACCATAAAATTAGCAGATCGGATTATTATTAACTTATATAATCTTATACATATATTTTAATGCGATCAAAATGTAAATTACCGCCCAGGTCCCCAATCTATTAAGAACTTGATTTATCTTTAACTTTAAGCATTCGGATCTTTCTTTCTATTTTTCGTAATCATATAATCATGTACAAATTCTTTTATTTTAAATGGAAAGTAAAGTGAAATCGAAATTAAATTATTGACTGCCCCTTTTTATCGTAAAAGCTAGCTTATTCTTATAAAAAGATAAATTTAATTAGTAGTTTTAAAATTTTAAAATTCTCATAATTTTTCGTAATAAACATTGACATTTTATAGTAATTAAATAACGAGTGTTGCAAATTAAAGAGTTGGTACGAGGTTATTCAATTATGCTCTGAAATTAGTTAGCGTTAAACTGGCTTCATAGTTACGCTTAAAAATATTAAATTGGATTGAGGGTCACTAAACTATAAAATTGAAAGAATTTAATTTAGTTAAACAAAAAATAATTAGTGTACATGAAATTAAAATAAAATAAAATAAAATAAAAGAAAAAAAAGCCGCCAACACGAGCATTACGTGTGGTCGGTGTGGACCTCCAAGGCTCTGCTCTGGTTTTGACACCCACCATCTGAGAATCAGAAAGCGGCACTCCTGCTCCTATCTGAGCACAGCTCTCGTGCCTACTTGGCTTGGGCTGCAATCACATCGCGATAGTCATCGAGGCCATCTTAAATTGCCCCCGCGTGGCCCACTGGCGATGGGGTCAACAATTAATTTATATATATATATATATATATATTTCTAATAAAGCTTGCGCGCATGTGATGTTTATATGCTTTTTCCATGTATTTTGAAGAAATGGCATTTTAATAGATTAGTTTAAATACTTCCAACTCAATCTTAAATAAAACATTATTTTTTTTATTTTTTTTTTTTTTAAAAAAAAAAAAGAACAGCAAATTGCTTGTTCAAAGAAAAACGTGTTGTCATAGGTAATTGATTTGTGAAATTAGAATGAGTATTATGTTTGGTATTTTTTTTTTTTTAAGGAATCTTGTGATTTCATTAAAAATCAAACAACCATAATTTTAGAATCTATAAGTCCCGACAGACATGTTGGGTAAGAATCCAGTTTAATATTAGATAGTCAGAATGACGAATCATTAATATAATATTATCCAGTTACATAACTATTTTACACAATATATTAAGACTTCAATTGAAGATGGCCAATTGTTTATCTCCTCTATCTTCCATTAGGAATTAAAAAATAAAAAGACGCTCAATTGTGATGGAATGATAACATTTGTTAACCTGACTTGACTAGCTGCATTTGCCATCACATGAAGTCGGTGGAGAATTTTTAAATACTTTAAAGTATTAATTAAATAATTTAATATATTATTATTTTTAATTTAATTTTTTAAGATAAATGATGATTTAATGTATGTTTGAAAAATAAATTGCATAACATAATTAAAAATACTATCTTAGTTGTATTGAAATTGTTGCACGTGATTCTCCAATGATTTATCTTTTTTTTTAAGTACACCACTAGAATATATAGAGTAGCACTCACAAATACCCACAATTTACGAGTACTCAAAATCTACAGAAAAAGAGTCTGACAATCACTCAAATATCATACTATTGATATAAAATTTCTCAACCCATCCAATGGGACATTGACTATATTCAGCCTCACCCATTGATTGAGGAGGAACAGCCATGACGTTATTCTTTAGATACTAAATCTGTCAAGACAAAGGTTATGCCGGTCAATTTTGAGATTACAATATAAATTTGTAACATACGTTTTAAATAAAAACAAGTAGAGAGACACGCTCATTGCAGGCATCCAACCCTCCATTCAACAATATGGTATCGGAATACAGATTATAACTTTAAATTATGACCCTCACACTTATTTCATTCCAATTAAAATATTTCACACATTCCTTATTGGCACGTAAGAAGTCAACACATATGACCTTTAATTTTGATCCTCAATCATATAGCAAGTTATCCTTGCACATGCATCATGGTCGCATCTTGCGGTAGGGAATTAAAAAATCCCCCAAAATTCCACAAAATCAGCTGGATGCACCAATAATCCACCAGATATTACAAAAATTTCTTCACAAAAGTCCCATCAAGGATCTGTCCTCTCATCTTCTTTCCCCCTCTGTTTTCTTACTCGGTGACCCTGCGCCCACCGCCTATTTGAGTACGAAATATATATATGAGAATTGGCAGCACACCAAATGGGAAAGAAAAGGAATAGAAGCATCTAGGATCATTATGAAGAAAACTAGGTATTCTTCCATCGACAATTGTGGAGACCCAGATGGGCTGTCTTGTTTGTCTACCGCTTCGTATGCAACACAACTTCAAGAACGGAAATTATGTAGCACAAATTTTGAGTCATAAATTAAACGCTCATGCCTACTCCAAGTTAAATCGTCCCTACGAAGAGTATGAACAATTTCTACTTTCTAGTGCATCGCCTTCTAGATGACGTTGTGAAGACCCAGATCTGTGTCAGAATTGTCAACCCATCATCAATATTCTGGAGTGACTGATAATCAAAATTCATTCATGTAAATAAAAAGCCATCATTGGTTACCCTGTTGCTATCATATGGGATTGGTAAGCTTTACTTTAATTACCATGTAAAGCTGATGGGAATTATTACCGAAGGAAAATGATATAAATACTCACCGTGCACAATAATTGTACAATAGTAAGACACAATCAAGTGGAGCTTATACATTGGGCCAACTTCATTGTGTCTTGGTGTTGTGCACTGTGAGTGCAAGAATCACTTCCCATTATAGAAAGTATGAATCTGCAGCCTCTCTCCATGCCGAGCACTCCCATCAGTTTTCTTATTATTTTTCTTATATTTAAGGAACAAAACTATTTTTTACTTCTCTATAAAAAAACATCCCACAATAAATTCTCTAAATATTTCTTATATCAATTAAAAACTATTTTTACTCTTATTTTATTGTCTTTTCTCTTTCCTACTTTTTTTTTTTCTTCTCTCCTCTCTTGTCATCTTTGTCCTCTCTCTCTCAAAACCCACCAGTCCACCGCCCCTTCTTCTCTTCCTCCTCTTCTTTTCTTCTCCCTTTCTTCATCTTCCCGATCCTTCCTTCCTTCCTCTCTTCTCTATGACCCAAAACAAGTAGAGTGAGAGAACCCGGGAGAGAGATCGAGAGAGAGAGCTTGAGGAAGAGAGATCGAATCAGAGAGAGAACCGGAGATGCAGAGAGACCCGTGGGTCCGATTTCCGGTGGCCTAAGAAGAGACGCGGTGAGAGGAAGGTCCGATCTCCGGTGGGTGATGCTGGGTCGACGCCATAGAAGTTGAGGGCGCAATTCTGGTGGCTTGAGGTGCGAACTTCCGGTGGAATTCCGGACATTTCAAACTGTGAAATTTCGGTGGAATTTTGAACTGTGAATTTTCCGGTGATCCTAGAGCTTGAGGCTTTGCTGTGGTTGAAGAAATTTTTTATTTTGATTGAGTTTAAGTTTTGACGGGGTGGAGACGATGGAGGACGGGGAAGGTGGAAGGAGAGAGGAGGGAGGAGAGAGAGAGATGGTTTTTTTATTTATTAAAATATTAGGTATGGAATCTACAGTAACCATGTAAATATACATGGTTACTGTAGATTCCCAATGAGATTATGTAAATTTAGGGTGTATGATGAAGGGTGTTTTTGATGAAATTTTACCTAAATATAAGGAAAGGAACCATTTTAGAGAGTCTGATGGGAGTGCTCTAATTAATGCAATAGAATTTTACAGACGTGCATGTGCTTCTCAAAAATGGGTTTTTAAATAAAATTGTGAATTAATTTTTTAATATCACTATTTATTAAATCACCTGTTTTAAAATTCTAAAAAAAAAATACAAAATTTACTTATAATATGTGTATTACACAAAATCTTAACGAATTGGATGGATGACATTGCAAACAATTTAAATATAGATATATTAAATTAAGAGAAATTGAACTTTACGAGGACAATGCAAAAATGGTGACAATTCAGAAGTTGAATAAAGTTAATCCTCAAAAAAATTATTGATCACAATTGAAAAAAATAAAATAAAAATAGAACTACCACAATTCAAAGAAATATAAATTTTTAACAATTTTGCTACTCATGTGAATGGTCTTTATAGAACCTAGCTAAACAAATGCTCACTTACTCGAACAAATAAGTTCAAAGAAAAAAGTGTATAGTCATAGACTCATAGGTAATGGATTTGTAAAAAATATTGTTTAGATAACATACTCATGTAAACGTCAAGTATGAGACAGGGCTGACCGGAGCTTAAAGCGAATTAGGCGACCGCCTAAGGCCCCTAATTAAAAATTATTAATAGAGATTTATTTCTAAAAAAAAAATAAAAAATTAAGGCCTTAAATATGATCAATACACTTAAATAAGGCCCCAAATCTTGGTAAAAATAAAATTAAAAAAGGCAATAATATAATGCATGGCCCAATTTAATAAAGCTCCAATTAATGAAGATTTATTTTAAGAAAAAAGTGCTTACAAAAAGACAAATCATCAAATCATTGTTTCCGGTAATGCCCCTAGTCAATGCCTTAAAATATGCTGCCTAGGGACCTTCTCCCGTCAAAAAAACTGCAGGTTAAAAAAAAAAATTATTGCAGGCCTTAATTAATTACCAACGACTTTTTTGAACAAAGAACATCTTCTTATTAAAAGATGACCATTAAAAGGTCTCTAAAAGAAACAGAAGAAATGACAAAAATGCAAATCTTCAACCCAATAATAAGATAAACATTTTGAGGAAGCCTTTCTAGCTAGAGCATGGGCCACTTCATTTGCTTCTCTACAACAATGACTCCATTTACAAACAGAAAAACAGGAAACTTTTTGTTTAATAGCCTCCATAAAGTGGCCGATTCTGGCAAGGAAAAAATCTGGAGTACACAATCCTTTAATGACTTGCAGAGAATCACCCTCACTTTCAATGTTAGAAAAGCCCATTTCACAGCAAAATTCCAATGCAAAGAGGGCAGCCATAGCCTCTGCCAATAAAGGATCCACCTGAGCCTTACAAGCACTACATTTTGCACCCACAACAAAGCCATCCTCATTCCTAATCACACAACCCAAACCAACCATGCCAGCTTTTAAGTTTAAAGAAGCATCCCAATTAACTTTCTTAAAACCAGCATTTGGAGGTTTCCATAACTTGCCTCCATTTGACCCTTCAACATTAGGGACCCTTAACATAAGCTCCCTCAAATTATACTTTTTAAAATCTTCAAAAAACTTGGAAGCTTCTTTGAACACCATCATAGGAGAAGAAAACTGCTCCTTAAAAATCAACTTGTTCCTTCGCAGCCAAATACTATGAAAAACAGCCACAATTACACTCAACAGATCATCATTCAATCTATTAAATAAATAAGAAACAAGTTCAACCATGCCAGAAAAAATAGAAGGACATTTTTGAAATAAAATAGGGCCACAGCCCCACACATCTTGAGCACCAGGGTAGTTCCATAAAGCATGTATGACAGACTCCACTTCTAACTGACACCAACGACTTGTGAGATATAAAAAGTCTAAATTGAAGGCCTTTAATTTTTTGTACGTCTAATTACCAACGACTTGTGACTTGTGAGATATGAAAAGTCTCTACGGCGAAGGCCTTCTGTTCTTTTAAACATTGAACTTAATTAATTATTAACGTTCAAAATAGAATTAATGAGATATGAAAGCTTCTAAAACGAAGGCCTTAATTACTCACGTTCAAAAATAAAATAAAATTGAAGGCTTTATGTTCAACGATCAATAATCAAAATATAATGAAAAAATAAAAAATAAATGCTAAGAAGATGAAAAGTCTCTAAGTTTCCATTTTAAATTCTACTCTTTATAAGTTTTTATTTTTTATCTCAATTTCCCTATTCAAGTCTTATTTGAATTTGAATTTCTCTCTTCTTCATTTTCATTATTTTCCAATAGCTTATCATTCAAGTCCTTAAAATCATTCCATATTTGATTAGTGATTAAAAAAAATAGTTAATTAACAAAACTCAATTAATCAATTGCATTAATTTTTTTTATTCGGTTTTAGAAAATATTCTTACAGTAATTTGTCTTTCCTTTGACAAATCGAGTTTTACCATTCTATTTTTTAAATTAATTAATATTTATTTTTTTTTTAAAAAAAATGCCTCATTTAAACTTTTTGCCTAAGGTCACAAAATATATCGAGCCAACCCTGGTATGAGATGAGGTAGTCACAATTATATATTTCAAAATTCTTCTTTAAATATATATATATATTATAATTTTGTCTCCTCAAAATGATAATTTTCTCCCCCTTTATTATTATTATTATTATTATTATTATTATTATTATTATTATTATTATTGTTTTGTTCATTCTTCCAACATAAAAAACTTAAAATACCCAATTCATTTAGTTTTCCTTATACTCTAGTTCCCTCTAGCAAAAATGTGAAATATGAAAAAAGATCTGTATTTTTTTTATTTAATTATTGAGTGGTTATTTTGCAATTATTTAAGTTTATAATATTTGTTTTGAAATCACAAGTTAAATGATTTAATCATTTATGATTGCACCGTTGATGTTTTGGCTTGACTCTCAACATTGTTATAATTGTTTGAAGCTTCAGAAGATCTTGTTTGAAAAAAGATCGAGCTCACACTCAAAAGTATCGGTTTTCATGGACCTAGTCACCTAGCTATAGATCGTGTTTAGTTTATTTGCTTCTTCTTTTTTTTATGCTATTGTATGTTTGTGATGCCATGTGATTAAATTTAATTTCTATCCTTTTATTTTATATACACACATAAAGAAATTATATATATATATATATGTGTGTGTGTGTGTGTGTGTGTGTGTGTGTGTGTGGGGTTTTATATTTATATAAGTCGGTCTCCCCAACTTATCAATTAAAATAAATAAATAAATAAATCGTTCCCCCACACCAAAAATCTTGGGTCCACTCCCGGTCACAATAACGAATCATCAATATAATATGAATAATGCTATATACGGATATACCATATAAACATCTCACAAAATATTTTACCAAGTTCATCATGTAATAAGGTCTAAAAGCTATTAGGTGTATATAAGGATACTCAACTTTACCACGTTTGCGTTATAGAATATTTAATCGTGAAATTTTTGTATAATTTGTAGTTACTTTGTTAATATTTCCAGTCAAGTAATGTCTTTTTTCCGCAATATACTGTAAAGAAAGATTTACCAAACACATCCTAAATCCTTGATGTCATGATGCGACTCTTGTGAAGAAATTTTTGGAATATCTGTGGACCGTTGGTGCAATCCGAACGATTTTGTGGAATATTCGAATCAATGTGACCATAATGAGCAAAGGATGACTTACTTTATCTATTATTATAATAAGGGTTAAACATCTTTTTAGTCCCTGAGTTTTAACAACTTTATTTTTTAGTCCTTGAGTTTCAATTCGCATCACAGATGATACATCAATTTTGGGAAATGACCAAATTAGTACCTCGGTTAACTTCTCCGTCCAAAAACTAACGGTCTGCCACATGTCAACCTCAGAAGTTGACACATGGCACTATATAAAAAAATTAAAAATTAAAAATAAAAAATCTTTAAAAGTCAATTAAAAAATTAAAAAAAATTGAAAAAAAAAAAAAAAAAGGGGGGTGGCTGAGAGCCACCCCCTTGGCCACCATGGGGGTGGATGGGCCACCCCCATTTTGGCTAGGGAGGTGGCCGCCCGGTCTGGGGTGGCCGAACCACCCCCATGCGGTGGTTCGGCCACCCCTGGACAGAAAGAAAAAAAAAATCGGGTTTTCCGTTTTGCCCTTGGGGGTGGCCGAACCACATCATTGGATCAAAATTCAAAAGTGATATATCAAAAATGAGTAATGCTACACATCATCCCTTGTCCTCCTTTTGTCCTCCCAAAATTGATGTGGCTCTTAAAATCACCATTTGATCAAAATCCAAGAGTGATATATCAAAAATTTAATGGTGATTTTAAGTGTCACATCAATTTTGGGGGGACAAAAGGAGGACAAGGGGATGATGTGTATCATTACTCATCAAAAATTCAATGGTAATTTTAAGAGCCACATCAATTTTGGGAGGACGAAAAGAGGACAAGGGGATGATGTGTAGCATTACTCATTGTCAATGAGTAATGCTACACATCATCCCCTTGTCCTCTTTTTGTCCTCCCAAAATTGATGTGGCTCTTAAAATCATCATTGGATCAAAATTCAAAAGTGATATATCAAAAATTCAATGGTAATTTTAAGAGCCACATCAATTTTGGGAGGACGAAAGGAGGACAAGGGGATGATGTGTAGCATTACTCATTGTCAATATATTTTTATTAACAGACATTCTTATCATTCGATTATATCAAACTATCATTTATTTACTAAAATTCTCTTCCGTAAGAGAATTTTGTTAACTCGGATTGAATATTTTCTTTTTAGATGTTAAATTTTGTTTAAAGATAGTGTTGGAGAAATAATTAGCTCCAAAGACATGTGGGCCGAGCCCATCGGGTCGGCCGAGCAAGATTAGACCCAATTTATAAGTCCATTCGTTATTTCCAAAAAGACGTATATCCCGAGTATATCAAGATAGACTTCTATCCCATCAAATATGGGATAAGGTACCTAATAGAATGACATTAGCTAAAGAGAGTGTCATATCCAGTTTGGACTCTACTACCCAATTTGAATTCTATGAAGATAAGACTCAAGACTATGTGATCTAGGACTCAGACTCCTAATTAGAAAGATAAGATTCAAGACTATGTGATCTAGGACTCAGACTCCTAATTAGATTATGTTCCAAGCACTCTCGCAGTTTTATAACTGTGAACTGTGAGCCTATAAATAAGACTACTACGCCAGGTATTAAGAAAACGAGTAGATTCTCTGAACTCTTGAGATTATTGATATTCTCCAGAAAATAAGTTTGAACTGACTTAGGCATCGGAGTGGGGGTCCGGTCGGCACCCCGACGAGCCGTTTGTTATTTTGCAGATTACGAGGAGAATGAACATCGAGGAAGGCAACGAATCACAAGGCAACACGTCACCGTACCGGAAACTGTACCAACAGTTTGGCGCCGTCTGTGGGAACCGACGAATCGTTTCTTGCAAAAAAAAAAATATATCTACAACGGTGACTACGCGATAAATCATGGCTGAAACTGGCCTGTGGTTTCTTCCTTCAAAAATCATCAATAGTCCAAGACAGATCTATATAGATCTACAGTCGTACACAGTAGACCACGTTCAACTATGAAGTATCAGTATTCAATTAGCACCGAATCAGTGCTCACCTTCGTCAGAAAAACGAGATAAGTTATCCTAATGCATTTTTAATCTATTTGTTGATTTGTAGCATTCGGCAATTGACTCAGCAACCTCATGTTTGAATATTCAAGAGATGTCATATCTGATCTCAAGAATAATAAAAATATTATGATAATTCTTAAAGCACTTCTCTCTCTCTTTGTTTTCTAACGGCAAAGGTTAATAGGAAGAGCTGTTTTTAATTTTTTTTTTTGGTAGTTGTGCACCTTTTACAAAGGCATAAAAGAGGCAGCATATGATTTTTGAAATTGATAATTGTGTTTGACAAATAACCATTTACGTTTCATAATGGGAACCGACATGTTCGACACCGACCCATCTTTCATTCGCAGGAAACTGAAATACGAAGTCTGCATATGCTCGCTTTCCTTCGTGAGCCCTACCTGGAGATCTCCGACTTCATGGGTACAATCCATGCCAATCGACTGTAGAGAAACATTGATCTCGTAGAACAAAAAAAAAAAAAAATCAAAATTCTTCTCTGCAGCACATACATTCTATACAGAGAAGAAGAAAGGAGAGTTTGGGTTTAGCAGGCCTGGTTCAAAAAGCCCAAACGGGTCGGTCCAAAAGAAAAACAAACCAACGGGTATGTCCAACCCGATCCGGTTCTGATTTCTTCCCCAGAGAATGGAAGAACCCTCGGCTAGTTGGCTCTTCCCCTTCTGCCGCCGGAGAACATCACGATCTGGCCTTGCTGCGGTGTGCCGAATCAGTTGGTGGAGGATCTGCCATCACGCCGAATCGACAATGGCCTTCACTGGCTAAACGATGTACAGCCTCAATCTTCAGTTTCTAGCGGATGGTGATCGATGAGACCCAGAACCTCTAACAGAGGACGATTTCCACGGATCCTCATGTATGACGAGTCGGACTAAACACGGAGCAGGAGCGTGAAAAACCCGGACGGTGGCCAGTAGACCAGACCTTGACTGCGACCCGCCGGAATCTAAAGCCAGATCCGAAACCACAGCGCCAGTGAGGAGATTGGAGTATCACTGCATGATTTTCCAGAGCTCATAGCGGAACCAGATCACAGCCAAGACTTTCCTAGCTACCGAGCCATGGTTGTCGAGGACGAACAGATCGTAGCCCAGGCCTTTCTCGTAAAAGGTTTGCATGGTGGTATTGGCAAGAGGCTCGACTATAATCGGATTTGATGATTGGAGATACTAGAATTGAATTTCTACAGAAGAATCTAGCGCACGAACCTGGCTGTGCTTCAAAGCGATCGTGAGGAAAAGCCCACACGTTCATCGCCCGATCTAAACCCAGGAGATACCGATTCATTAACCAGAACCTCGCCATGATCAAATTTAGAGTGCAACAGCGTGGCCGCCCAGTGCTGCCAATCCTAAGACAACGACTCCTCGGTCAGCACCAGGTGGGTCGTTTTCGAAACTCCCAGAATCTCTGGGCTCAGTCTAGAATCTTATGCCCGAGCCAAAATTCAGAAGTGGGTCCGAGAGACCATAAAAAGAGAAAAAAGAGAAGACCTAGAGATGCATCCGGACACTCCAAAAAGTTCCAGAAGCCTCCTCCTCGAAGCCCTCTCGTATGCAGAGCACCACGTCGAGTTCGGGTCTGGTAGGTGTGACGTCGAGGAGCGTGGTGTCGTTTTTGGTATCTGGGTCTTTGCATGGGTTTCTGATGACTTGTTCAGCTCAGAGGAAGAAGATGGAGACACGGTGCTGTGGACACAAACAGAATTTCAAAGTGTGGATTGTGGAAACACAGCGCTGTCAAGGAGGACCCGAATCAAATAAACAATCACGTGCCAAGAGCTCGGGTTACTGCCAAATGACCGAGGCATGACTTGCCAGTTCGGTCGTACTTCTGTTCAAAAGCCAGTTAAACCGGTCTTGTTTGGTAATGTTCCAAGTGTTCAGCACATGAATTATAGATAAAAAAGACAAGAAGCAACCTTGTTGCTCTGAAGCTACATCAACGGCCCAAAGAAAAAAGAAGAGAATCCACAGGTATGCCTAAGTCCTAACCCGATCCGGTTCCTACTTTCTTCTTCGAAGAAGACGCTGGGTACGAGCTCCAGGTCCTCGTCAAGGGAAGATCCACTCTGGCTCATTTCAGTTCAAGTTCAGATCCTCTCCAATGGGGGATTCGCCACCGTTAAGGTCCAGCTTTGGATCCTCCCTGCTGACTCCGAAACCACCGAAAGCCCTGGTGACCGGAACCATAGGATGACAAAGATCCGGACCTCCGAGACGACGGCGACGACGACTCTCCACTCCACTCAGAATCCACCGAGGGCTGTTGCAGAGAGAAAGGCAATTTTCTTTGGAAAAAGAGAGGTCCAGAGAGAAGAAAGATGGGTTGAAAGAGAAGTGAAGCGGATGCTTCAGATGTTGACCGTTTGCAGAAGCAGAAGCAGTATTTTGTTAAATACAAAGGTCTTGCTCATGTTCATAATCGGTGGTTCCCAGAAAATCAACTGCTTCTTGAAGCTCCATGGCTTGTTGCGAAATTCAACCAAAAAAAAAAAAAAAAGCAGATACCAGAGAGGAGATAAGTTAATTTGTAGAAGAATCTGTGTTTCTCAGTATGAGAATTTTTTACCAAAGCTGTGAAAGGCTCGGTCAGTGATGAAGACAGCCTCGGTGACGTGATCTGGTACTCCATGAGTCACAGCCTCACTCTCGGCTACGGAGGTGCTTGGAGCAGATCGAAAACTGGAGCACAAACAGGTCATCCCCTCCTTCCTCAGGGTTATGAACCCAAACACCTTCTAATCAATTCCAGTGGGGCAGGTGAAGAATTGCAGGGTTGTTACGGAGAGCCCAATCCTGACCGTGATCCACAGAATGGTGCTGGCCAGAAGGTTCCAAGGATCCAGACTTCCAAGGCAGCGGCGACTTGGAAGAGAACGTGTTTGGATTAGGTTCCACGTGGCATGGATCGGTCGTGAGCACGGGGTGTCCTTGTGTGCCGGGCAGTCATGGATGCATAAGCCCTTTAGGCCTGTGTGATGGGTGATCTTGGGCAGCAAAGTTCGAAACCAGCTTGTCTTCACCGCAAGAAGGTAGTGACCCGATGAAGTAAAAGAAGTGTGGTGGGAGAACATCTGTATTGCTAGGGGCTGTTGACCAAGTGCTATAAGACATCATTCTGAGAAGACTGCCCTTCTGGAGCTCCACCCGAGAAGTGCACACTCATTTGTCTCGAGACCATTTGTCTCGAACCTTCATTTTCTGCATTGGATACCAATTGGCCTTGGCTTTGCTGCTGGATCTTGCATGCAATCACTTTACTTGAGGAGCGTGTTGAGCCTGAATTGGAAGACAATATCGTTGAATTCCTTAGTCATTATCAATATCCTAATGGTGGAAATGGTGGGGCCAGTGAGCCGATGGCGGACCCGGACAGAAAAATGTATATATGTTTTTACGTCAAATGAAAGACCCGAGTGGGCCCTTCAGGATGTATTACACAAGAGAAAGAAGAATGGAAAAGATGGGTCAAGAAGAAATAGACATGGGCTTAATGAATGCATCGCGAATTGGAAAGAAGGTTCGGTGTTTCGTTTTGAGAAAGGTTTTGAAAAAAAAAACCTTTACGATGTGGATGACTTTGGCTGATTCCAAAATCGTGAGTGGTGGGCTAGTTATAGAATGCTCTAGACTTGGTGAGTTGTTTCTTCTTTCACAGGTGGACAATAAGTAGTTTTGCCCAAGATTTTGAGTCAGAACACCATAAAAAAAAAAAAAAAAAAAAAAAGAAGAACAAGAAGAACAAGAAGAAGAAAAGAAAAGAAAAGAAAAAAATACTCCGAGGGTGTTCTATTGAGGTGAAGAGTTAGATCCGAGGGTATTTTACCGAGAACAAGAGTTAGATCCGAGGTTGAGGTGTTTTACACAAGCGAAAAGTTAGATCCGAGGTGTTTTACCAAGGCGAGAAGTTAGATCCGAGATGTTTTACCGAGGTGAAAAGTTAGATCCGAGGTGATTTATTGAGGCGGAAAGTTAGATCCGAGGTGTTTTACCGAGGCGAAAAGTTAGATCCGAGGTTATATACCGAGAAGAAAGTATAATCCGAGAAGTTTGATCCGAGGGTATTTTACCGAGGCGAAAAGTATGTACCGAGATGACACATACCGAGAGTATTATTCCGAGGGTACTATCCCGAGGAGACTATGCCCGAGCTCCTAGTTCCAAATAGCACACTTTGAGGACCCCTCCAAATTTGCCATCCTCCGAAGTGCACAGTCACATGCCGAGGAACCAACCCAAACCGAAGGTCCAGCTTGAGGAACTCTCCCAAAGAGCCCCATATCGAGTGGCGTGCAAGATAAGGAACTCCAAGTAAAACGGTTCATCTTCATCGAATTCACCAGATAAGTTCATACTCTTCTTTTACAAACATGATTTATGGATAAATGTTGGTTTTTACCAACCAGGGAAAAATATATATATGAATGCACTTGTACGCTTTGCCGAAATATATATATATATTTTGATAAAATAGACTCATGTGTTGAGGCTTCACTCCTGTCGTGAGTGAAAGGATCACAAAATCATCCCGACGGATAAAAAGAATATATAGTGCTACTGTGCATTCTGCTATTTTGTTTTAGTATATGCAGTGCTTCGTAGACCCTTTTTGCAGAAAAGATACGGGGAGACAACCCCAACAACAAATTAAACAAGGAAAAGTCTCTCGGTCAGTCAACACCGAGAGCAGGAAAAGTCTCTCGGTCAGTCAACACCGAGAGCAGGAAAAGTCTCTCGGTCAGCCAACACCGAGAGCAAGAAAAGTCTCTCGGTCAGTCAACACCGAGAGCAGGAAAAGTCTCTCGGTCAGTCAACACCGAGAGCAGGAAAAGTCTCTCGGTCAGTCAACACCGAGAGCAGGAAAAGTCTCTCGGTCAGTCAACACCGA
The DNA here is from genome assembly GCA_028654335.1 of Alnus rubra. Taxonomy (NCBI): domain Eukaryota; kingdom Viridiplantae; phylum Streptophyta; class Magnoliopsida; order Fagales; family Betulaceae; genus Alnus; species Alnus rubra. Next base: position 59,841 of record JAJPGS010000916.1, read on the forward strand.
GAGCAGGAAAAGTCTCTCGGTCAGGCAACACCGAGAGCAGGAAAAGTCTCTCGGTCAGCCAACACCGAGAGCAGGAAAAGTGTCTCGATCAGCCAACACCGAGAGCAGGAAAAGTCTCTCGGTCAGCCAACACCGAGAGCAGGAAAAGTCTATCGGTCAGCCAACACCGAGAGCAGGAAAAGTCTCTCGGTCAGCCAACACCGAGAGCAGGAAAAGTCTCTCGGTCAGCCAAAACCGAGAGCAGGAAAAGTCTCTCGGTCAGTCAACACCGAGAGCAGGAAAAGTCTCTCGGTCATTCAACACCGAGAGCAGGAAAAGTCTCTCGGTCATTCAACACCGAGAGCAGGAAAAGTCTCTCGGTCATTCAACACCGAGAGCAGGAAAAGTCTCTCGGTCATTCAACACCGAGAGCAGGAAAAGTCTCTCGGTCATTCAACACCGAGAGGCTTTTCAGTCCAACACCGAGAGCAGGAAAAGCCTCTCGGTCAGTCCAACACCGAGAGCAGGAAAAGCCTCTCGGTCAGTCCAACACAGAGAGCAGGAAAAGCCTCTCGGTCAGTCCAACACCGAGAGCAAGAAAAACCTAACGGTTAGTCCAACAAAGGATACAACGGCAGGATTGCAGGTTTTCGGAAGGACAAGAACATCCAAGATAGAATCGGCCCGAGTCCTTTCCTCGGACGACCCGAAATGGTTATGGAAAGGACACCAAGACAAGAAAACCTCTCGATTGGAGGTCTCCAGACGTTAAAAGATTGGAGCATTCAGAGATAAAGAAATTAAAAGGTAAAGATTTCAAGTTATGATTTCATTTCAGTAATATATAAAGTCTTTTACAGGTTACAAAGATTTCCGAAAAGAAAGGTAAAGCTCAGCGACCTGACTACCCACCTCGAACGACTTAACCTGCTGTCGCAGACTAAAGTTATGGGGGTAGCTCAGAAAGGTAAACAGGATAATAAAGCTTCAGAAAGAGTTTCAGTAAAGATTCAGGAAGACGAAGCTTCAAGGATGACAAAGCTTCAGGATGACAAAGGTTCAGGATGGTAAAGGTTTAAGGAGATAAAGCTTCAGGATGATAAAACTTTAGGAAAACAAACAGGAAGGTAAAGGTTTAGAAAGACAGATCTTCAGGAAGGAAAAGGTTCAGGGAGATAAAGTTTCAGAACGACAAAGCTTTAGGATGACAAAGCTTCAGAATGAAAAAGTTTCAGGAATGAAAAGCTTCAGGAAGGTATGAGGATAAAACCTCTTTAAAAAATCATCAAGTAAGACTCAACAAAGTTAAAGCTTCTACAAAGGCAAAATCACCGAAGCTACACCAAACTCTCAAATTAAGATCTCTCAGGAGCAACTCGAACAAAGATACGGGGAGACAACCCCTATAACAAACCATACGGGGATATCACCTCTACAAAAAATAACCAAGTAAGTTCATCGCTTCTAAAAGATTTTTTCATATCCTCCTCGGTCATAACTTACACAAACCGATTGTTTGTTTAAGTTAAGGAGGATAACTCAAAGCAAGATTTTTCTCTCCTAGTCATGGAGTTCAAAACAAAAGATTTTTGAGACAAAAGATTTTTTTTACCCTCCTCGGAGTTAACTTACGCAAACCGATTGTTTGTTCAAGTTATTAGAGGATAGGTGAGAATTGATTTGTCATGGAAAGTTTTTCCATAACAAAGAATTCAAACATTACAAAGTTCGAAAATAAAGATATTTACGGGTGAGACCAAGCTAGATGGTGTTCAGATTAGAAGATTCGGTACGCCAAGCACAAAACCTCGGGCCGGCAGAAGCCCCTAATCGTTATACGTCTCGGACAACTAAAGCCTCAGCGCTAGTCTGGGCCTCCGAAGCCCCCAAGAGAGATTTTTGTGGAAGCGGTCTACGAAGCGCTACCGATGAAGAAGCTTCGGGTATGTTAAGCCTTTTCTTCAACGGTTTACCATTTTTGTCAGACAGAACCTTGATCTCAGGAAAGGTGTACGCAAAGTGTTCTCTCAGAGTGGCATTTCACCACAATCTTGGTGAAATCAACTACATCAGTCCGATCCATCTCCTACCGAGAGTAGGAGATCATTTTGACAACTTTGGTCCTACCAACAATATTATGTAGAGGCATTTATGAAGAAGATATCTATGAGAAGTTGCTATTAGTACTATGACAGATCACAAGTTGGATCCACTCAACTCGATCCAAGGAGGGGATAAACATTTAGCAACTACTTCAGGGAAATCAGGTATCAGTTATCCCTGGTAGAATTGGGATAGGACTTATGGTCCAATCAGATAAGAAGAATGATCAGATCAGAAGTCTAAGAAGATATCAGATTAGAAGTCTAATAAAGGATCAGAATCCAATTAGAACTCTGACAGCAGTTCTAGATCGACAAGGAGCAGGAATTCCAATACTTCCAGAGATTCGAGGCATTATTCGTCATAATTACTTTGAAAGAGGCGGCAATTGTCAGATACAGATTATGGAAGATCCAGATTCAGAAATTGAGGTATTTAATTCTCTTACATTCTAAATTCAAATAAGAGAATTAGGGGGGTAACTGTTGGAGAAATAATTAGCTCCAAAGACATGTGGGCCGAGCCCATCGGGTCGGCCGAGCAAGATTAGACCCAATTTATAAGTCCATTCGTTATTTCCAAAAAGACGTATATCCCGAGTATATCAAGATAGACTTCTATCCCATCAAATATGGGATAAGGTACCTAATAGAATGACATTAGCTAAAGAGAGTGTCATATCCAGTTTGGACTCTACTACCCAATTTGAATTCTATGAAGATAAGACTCAAGACTATGTGATCTAGGACTCAGACTCCTAATTAGAAAGATAAGATTCAAGACTATGTGATCTAGGACTCAGACTCCTAATTAGATTATGTTCCAAGCACTCTAGCAGTTTTATAACTGTGAACTGTGAGCCTATAAATAAGACTACTACGCCAGGTATTAAGAAAACGAGTAGATTCTCTGAACTCTTGAGATTATTGATATTCTCCAGAAAATAAGTTTGAACTGACTTAGGCATCGGAGTGGGGGTCCGGTCGGCACCCCCGACGAGCCGTTTGTTATTTTGCAGATTACGAGGAGAATGAACATCGAGGAAGGCAACGAATCACAAGGCAACACGTCACCGTACCGGAAACTGTACCAACAGATAGAAATACTCTAAAAAAAAAAAATCAATATTAAAAACTTTAAAATAAATAATTAAATAAAAACAAATAAATAACTTTTTTTTTTTAAAATAGGATAAATGCAAAATCAATCCATGTGTTTAGCCTAAATTGCAAATCGCTTACTACGATATAAACAATTAAAAATAATTCAAAGATCCTCGGGGTAAGCCAAAATAATAATTTAGTTTTTACAGTCAAATTTCGTTAGTGTACTACGTCAGCACCAATGGTATGATAACACGTGTCACTTTTAATAAAAAAATATACTAATATATTAAAAATTCAAATATATAAAGGAATAAAAAAAAAAGAACAAAAAAATGGAAAAGGCCGCCCCTATCTTTTTCCTCTTTTTTTTTTTTTTTTTTTTTTTTTTTTTTTTTATAAGAAAAACGTTTAATTTTAAGGGTATTATATGTAAATTTTGTTTACAAAATGAGGGTATTTTTGTCATTTTAAGTTTTTTAACGAGGTTGATTGACAGAATGAAGTTTTTGTAAGTAAATGGTAGTTCGATGTGATTTTTGTCAACATGTCCTTATGACCTGACAACTCAATCAAAATAGAACATTCAACTACCAATGTTACAGGTTTTCTCCCATTCCGTCAGTCAGAGGGGTTAAATCTGGCAATCAACGCCTCACGTGATCGTCACATGTCATTTTACAAGTTTTTCTTCCTATTTTACTCATATTTTTGTTGTCAGTTCATAGGGGTATGTTGAAAGAGGGTGGTAGTTCATGGGGGAAAATGTAATTACCCCAAAAATTTAGAATTTATGCCAACAAACTTTTTTTTTTTAATAAGTAAACGGCAACAATTCTTTTTACAATTCAAATCAATTTCTTCCTATTTTTATCTTAAAAGTTTAAGTTTATGTAATTAAACTTTTATATTTAAATTGTTCTTTTAAATATATATTTGAGCCATGCACGCTTCACCAAAACCAATTCAATAAAATTCTAAAATAACTTCTCATTTATGGTACAGACAAAAAAGCCTCATGTATCTAGAAATATGCCATGGTGTTGAATGATAAAAGAGGTGATACCAGTTGTAAAGAGACTACATGCATTTTTTTATCGTTTCTCTTTTTCTTTTTTTTGAGTAATGTTTCTTGCACAAATTTCATATAACTTTTGTACAATTCTAACAACTTTTTTTTTTTTTAAGATCAACCATTGGATATTTAATGCCCACATGTAGGAAAACAGAGCAAATGGTTGATTATAAAAAAATAAAAAATAAAAAGGTTGTTAGAGTTGTACGAAAGTTGTACAATAATATATATATATATATATATATATATATATATATATATATATAGAATAATGATTCAATGCCACATAAATGAGAAATGATCCATACACTCATTTCTTACAACAGCTCCACAACAAGCTGACGTGGCTGGTAATATTTTATTATTTTTTTACAAAAAGAAATGAAAACAAAACAAAAAAATAATAAAATATTACCAGCCACGTCAGCTTGTTGTGGGGCTGTTGTGAGAAATGAGTGTAGGGATCATTTCTCTACATAAATATACAACTTTCCACCACCTTGCATATGTGGCAAGGTGGTCCCCCACTACTTTTTGAATTTTTTTATTTTTTAAAAATAACTTAAGGTGAGAGACCACCTTGCCACATAGACAAGGTGGTGAAAAGTTGTATATTTAGGTGGTAGTGAATCATTACTCATATATATATATATATATATTGTTGTACAACTTTCGTACAACTCTAACAACCTTTTTATTTTTGAGATTTGATTTTTGTACAACACCAATACAACAACTGTACAACAACTCCTCACATGAGGGTGGGCTCCAGTATGTGGGACCCACCCTCATGTGAGGAATTGTTGTACAGTTGTTGTAAATCTAACATTTTCTTTTATTTTTTATTTTTTTATGATCCACCATTTGCTCTGTTTTCCTACATGTGGGCATTAAATATCCAATGGTTGATCTTAAAAAAAAAAATTGTTAGAATTGTACTATATATGAGTAATAATTCACTACCACCTAAATATACAACTTTTCATCATCTTACCTATGTGACAAGGTGGCAGTGAATCATTATATATATATATATATATATATATATATATATATATATATATATATATATATATATATATTTACTTGAAATGGAATTAAGTTAGCTGATATAAACCTGTTATATATATATATTTACTTGAAATGGAATTAAGTTAGCTGATATAAACCTGAAAACATGGCTGGTGTGTGGATGGTCAAGTGTAGAAAAGAAGTAAGTTTAAGGCCTGAAATGGGCTGGAAAGCACATTGGTTTGACGATGATGCTTTAGTGAAGTGAAAACAAGTGGGTCACGTACATTATGGCAGGGAGAAAAGAAACACAGTTTATGAGTACCAAAAATTAACCCAGTGTGTGTTGGAGTCGCATACTTATCTCTAATAAGCACACAAGATATTCCACACAATGTAAAGAACGACTCAAAGAAGGGAGAATCTGTGCTTTAATTTGCCACAACACTGCTTACATTGTATCATGTTCGTATCATATTTATAGGTCATTACAAAAAGGCTTAGTCCCGTGTTGAGAGCCTGTGCGGGAGAAAGGGAAAGTTGTATAACAATCATTTCAAGTAAAAAAAAATTATATTGTTGTACAACTTTTGTACAATTCTAAAAACTTTTTATTTTATATTTTTTATGATCAACTATTAGATCTATTTTCCAACATGTGAGCCTTAAATATTCAATGGTTGATCTTAAAAAAAGTTAGAATTGTATAAAAGTTGTACGGAATTTGTGCAAGAAACATTACTAAAATAAAAAGAGAAACCGAAAAAAAAAATGCATGTAGTCTCTTTACGACTGGTACCATTTCTTTTATCATCCAACACCATGGTAGATTTTTGGACACATGAGGCTTTTGTCTCTATACCATAAATGGAAAGGTGTTTTAAAATTTTATTGAATTGGTTACAGTGAAGTGTGTACGGCTCAGATATATATATATTTAAAAGAACAATTTAAATATAAAAGTTTAATTACGTAAACTTAAACCTTCTAAGATAAAAATAGGAAGAAATTGATTTGAATTGTAGAAATAATTGTTAGCATTTACATTTTCCCCCTATGAACTACCACCCTCATTCAACTACCACCCTCATTCAACATGCCCCAATGAATTGACAATAAAGATGAGGGTAAAATAAGAATAAAAACTTGTAAAACAGCATGTGACGGTCACGTGAGGCGTTGACCATCAAATTTAATCCATTTGATTGACGAAAGGGGGGAAAACTTGTAACGTTGGTAGGTGAATGCTATATTTTGGTTGAGTTGTCAGTTCATAGGGGTATGTTAACAGAGGGTGGTAGTTCATAAGGGAAAAATGTAATTACCCCAAAAAGTAATCTTGTTTTTTCACACTCATTTATCATATTGATTGTCGTGACGTATTTTAAGTGGCTTCTCCTCTTATTTTTGGGTGGGGGGTTGCAAGGATATATGGGAAATTTTTATCTATCTAGTTAAAGTTGTAACTATATATATATATAAAAGGGATAAATGCAAAATTAGTGAACGTAGTTGACTTAAATTATAAATCGCTTCGTGTTGTATCAAAGTGAAATTCAGAAGTTCCTAAGATATGCCTAAAAAATAATTTAGTCTACATAATCAAATTACGTTAAAATATTTGTCAAATTTTATATGTATCAAGTCAGGACTAATAAAATTTTATTAGTCGACACACGTCACTTTTAATAAAAAAAAAAATCCATATTATTATTAGTCACCACACGTCACTCAAATTTTATTAGTCGACACACGACATATATCCATATTTTAACTAAAATTGGCCTCATGGATGTGACTGTGACTCTGTGAGTGATTGTTCTTGTTCGGAAAGGGAAGGGGAGAGAGAGAGAGAGAGAGAGAGAGAGAGGGGTTGTTTTCATTTTTTGTGTTTCAGCTGTTTTTGTTTTCAATCATTTTGTGTTTCAAAACACTTTGCCAAATATACGGCAGCAGTGTCCAGACACGTTTTGCTGTTTTGAATACATAAAACTTGTTTCCAAACAGGCTCATAAATGCCCACATGTGAACGTCAACCATCTCTCTCTATCTCTGCCCCCACGTTGAACCTTTCTAATCCAATACAAATATAATGACAGACACTTAAGCCTATAATATTAATAAATTGTTGAATAAACAAATAATTAGTGGGTGACAAAAGAGTGCACAGACAAACAGAGAAGACCTCAAAACCCATTTCCATGCCTCTTAATAGCACCAGTAGCAGTTATCCTGTAATAATTTTCTTCTTTATATTTAAGAAAATTTTGATAAAAAACATCAAAAAAACCTCTCAAAATAGATACCTTATATTTAGATGAGGGGGTTGAGAATGAATAGTAATTCCCCATGTATACATATCTACTATTCCTTCATTATGTATTATTTTAATATAAAAGAAGTAAAATTAATTGATATAGGGAAGAGAGAAAAAGAATAAAATAAGAGTAAAAAAATAATATTTAATTGATATAGAGAAATGTAAAGAAATCTATAGTGGAGTATTTTTTTTATAGAAAAGTAAAAAGTAGTTTTGTTCCTAAATATAAAAAAAATAATTGAGAATCTGTTCCTAATTTAAAAGAGCAATCAATGTGTTCACATGTACTTTCTAGTCGGTATATTAATGGAAATGCAGCTGGAATTAAAGAGAGAGAATGGAAATTGTAAGGGAAAAATTGGGAATTTTTATTGATGAAATTGTTTAAGAGAAGAAACATCAATGATATATAATAACATATTCATTATTACTTATAAAATAAAATAAAATAAAAATATTCATCCCTCTTTCACTAACCCCGGCAAGTACCCACCAGACATCCATCCAATCTCCCTCATGGCTTCCATTATTTTATTTTATTTTATTTTATATATATCAGCACATATATACACGTACAGAGATTCTCTTCTACCAGCCACCCACCTACCTCTCTCTCTCTCTCTCCCTCACAAATTTAGCGAAAGAGCAAATTTAATTAAATTTTACATACTTCCCAATGTTTCCTCTCTTGGTGAAAGTGGGAGATAAAAAATATAAAACTAAATTTAAAATAAAAAAAAGAAAATAAAAAAAGAAAAGAGGTGACTGAGATGAGGAATCGAATGAGATGTGGGTAAAAAACGCGTGGCCAGTAACCTTCCAAAACCCCTGTATTTGATTTAAAATGGGAATTTGGATTCTAATTGAACTCAATCTACCAATAGAAGTCTAGAATCCTTTTGCCTTTTGAGCCTCACTTACAACTTACAAGATTTGAAAGCTTGAATATTTGTACCGCTAAATGCTCTACTATTGCTTTCCTTCATTTATTGTCATTTTTTCTTTTTCTTTTTCTGAAATTTCTTTTTCATTATTATAAATTTAATGGCTTGTTTGTGGATAATGAGACGTGGTGAAAACTGAAATGGAGACTTTGTTTTATGGTCATAAAGAATTTTTAAAGTCTTCGGAGGTAGTTCAACTGGCTGGAGACCACGCTTCATGAAGCGGAAGTCATGTGTATATATTATTACATTATTTAAAATTTTAAATAACATGACATTAGATTTAAATGATATAACAAAAATAAAATTTTGACAATAAATAATTCTCTAATGTAAGACCGCCGCAAACCCAATCAAAATTAGAACGAATTTACCCCTTGAGCTCAAGTTGAAATCCATATTTTAATTTAACCAAAATTGGCCTTGTAAATACTGCACCTTCATAGTTGCTGAATATTATATTTTCTTCCAAGCAAAGGTACTACCATAACCAGGTAATTAAATATTAAAATCCAAATTACAATCCAACTTATAAACTATAAAGATGAGAAATGTTACACTTTTTTTTAAAAAAAAAATTAAAATTTGCTCTCCAAATGTGTCGTAATCCTGATGATATATTTTTTTGAAATAATAAATTATACAGAATTGTTACACATTGTTTTTTGGAGAGTAAATTTTTGAAATTTTTTTTAGAAAGTGTGCATTTCTCTAAAGACAAAAGGAAGAGAAAAAGGAAGGAATAAAAAAAGAAAGAAAGAGGACCGTCAGCCTACCTACCATCAACGTCATACACCGACGATGTAGTCGGAATGGATTGCGTATAATCCTCAAACTCAATGGCACGAGTCCGACGACCAGCGGCAGCACCACCTTTTTTCTTATATGGCATCTCCACCGCCTCCTGCAGCGCCAACTCGCCCTCCAAGTACCTCAACACCAGCCTCATCGTAGGGCGTGCCTCGGCGTCCTCATTGGAACAAATTAAGCCCAGTTTGAGCACCAAAACAGCCTCAGCCTCATCAAACCTGCCCTCCATCCTCTGGTCAACAACATCAAGTACTGCTCCAACGGCCCACTTCTCCCAAACCCAGTCCACCAGCATGAGCTCCTCAGACGATGCTGTAGGATTAATGGGTCTTCTACCACATATCACTTCCAGCAGCAAAGCTCCAAAGGCATACACATCGGAGCTGGTCGTCGGCTTGCTTGTGCGCGTCAGCTCAGGTGCCATATACCCCAACGTCCCCACCACCCTGGTGGTGCTTGGGTTGGAGCCGTGCTCGTATAGCTTAGCGAGACCAAAATCGCTCAGCCTTGCATTGAACTCAGAATCCAACAAAACATTTCCGGCCTTGATGTCCCTGTGAACTACAGTTTTTTCCCACTCCTCGTGTAAGTATAGAAGCCCTGAAGCCACTCCTTTGATGATCTTGAACCTTTGTTCCCAGCTCATGATTGATTGGGGCTTATCAAAAAGGTGCTTGTCTAAGCTTCCATTAGGCATGAATTCATACACAAGTAGTAGATCAGCTTCCCGACGACACCAACCCAATAATAGAACCAAATTTCTATGACGCAGACGACCGATCGTAGCAACCTCCGATATGAACGCTTGCAAGCCCTGTTTGGAATCCTGAGGAATACGCTTAACAGCAACTTGGGTATCTGACTTCAGCAGAGTTCCTTTGTAAACTTTACCAAACCCACCAGATCCAAGTAGCTCTTTCTCTTTGAAACCCCTTGTTGCTTTCTTCAGCTCCTCGTAAGAAAATCTATGCGGACCAATATCATGCTCCCAGTCCTCAACCGCATCAGCCTTCCGTTTCCTCCTGACCATGTAAAACGTCAAAGCAGCAAGCAAAATGACAGCCAAAGCAACTGAAACTGAGACGCCAACAATTAGGCCTGTACGATTCTTTTTGGTCCCAGTGGCAGTACTGGGGAGCTGGGGCTTAGGAAGTTGAACTAAATTGAGAGATTTAGCATCTCCATTCATGTTGAAGCTCCAACCCAGGATATAATGCGAGCTCGTGATTTGACCAGTAGCAGCAGAAAACCCGACGTACATAGATTCATTAAGAATTTGTGAGAGGTTCACTGTATAGGACAAAAGTATAGAACTGGGTTTGGTAGAGTCCGTCGCAAGCCTGACATTTAATTGGTTTGTTGGCGAATTATAATCGATCCATGCCTGAATTGCCTGACCACTCGTCAAATTAAAGGGAACCGGAGCAGATTTGTTCGATATTATGCTATTGATGTCGACGGCAACATGGTTGTTATCGGTTTCACCGTACTCGGCGTTCATGTAAGTGTCGAATTCGACCGCTAATATATGGTTCGAGTCGTCCCCATTGTTGCTGGCGTTGAAGAGGCCAATATAAGAGCCTGGATTACCCCCTGGAATCCCTTGTACGGGAGAGATTGCGAAAGCGAGGCCATCGCCGCCTTGTTGCCCAGGCTGAGGGATTATAACGAAAGCGAACGAGGTGGAGAAGGACTTGACTTCGCCGCTGGAGTTCTTGAATTGGATTGGGTGTGAATAAAAGGCGTGGCCGGAAGCCATGGTCGAGGTGTAGTTTGTTAGCCTTAGTACGCCGTTGTTCTCAACCGCCGCAATGCCGTCTAAGCTCAAGTTGTTGCCTGCAGCGCTGAACCCGCCGGTGAACCCGTCCAACAAGGTTCTAGCATCGTCTTGAGGCTTTACTGGACATAGCAGTAGAAGGAAAACCCAGAGAGAGATGAGTTTTTCTGCCATGAGAGCTAAAAAAGAGTGGAGCTTGAGCTTTGTGAGGTAGAGGAAACTCAGGGTGTCAAATGATTATAATATGGTGCTGAAGCGCAGAAATGTTTGAGAAATGGTTCTTTCGAAAGAAAATCGAAAGAGATTTCTAGAAAGAAAGCGATTTAAGAGCGCATCAGGACAGACGGGTTGACCTACTGTCGACGGGACGTCACCGACTTCGCGGACCCATTGGAAGCGGAAAACTAAACGCCTAGTGACCGTTCCCATCGTGACCCAGTTTCATTTTTTGCTGGTGCGCCCCGAAAGAGAGACGACTACGAACTTCAGAAACCATGTGGTTTGGTGGTGTGGTGCGCTTTGCATAAAGAAAGTGGCCCTCCCGAAAAAAGTGCTATAAAAATAAACTCACAAAGCGGTCTACTTTTTATTTTTTTATTTTTTATTTTTATTATTATTATTATTTTGTTCAAAACGAATGGGAATAGACCAACATTAGCTATTTGGGTGACCGTAATAGATGGCGGAACCCGGAATCCCAAGCGCTTCCTCAAGTACGAGTGAGTTATAGTTTAATTTATTAAGATATCAATGAGACCACATCGCGTGATTTAAACTCACATCCTAGTGCGTGTTAAGACTCTTGGAAATTTCCTTGAAGCCACTAAACCGCTACCACTTATAGTGTGTGCTATTTGATTTCACATGGGAACTATTCTGGTTATGTTTGATCCATTGAAAAATGCCACATACACTCTCAGTACTCCTACACTCTTTAACGTAGCTTTTAAAATTAACATTGGATCAAAATCTAATAACAATCCTAGTGCGTGTTAAGACTCTTGGAAATTTCCTTGAAGCCACTAAACCGCTACCACTTATAGTGTGTGCTATTTGATTTCACATGGGAACTATTCTGGTTATGTTTGATCCATTGAAAAATGCCACATACACTCTCAGTACTCCTACACTCTTTAACGTAGCTTTTAAAATTAACATTGGATCAAAATCTAATAACAATCCGTCCAAAATCCAATGATAATTTTAAAAATTATGTCAATGAGTGTGAGAGTGGAAGAGTGTGTAGAACTACTCTTGAACCATTTGAGCCTCATCAAAATTCAATTGTAATTTTAAAGAGTAATACATTATGTAAGACTCATATCCCTTTCTTAACTTTCCGAAGGTGGTGTGCTTTTTAAAATAATCATTTGATTTGTGATTGATCACTATTCAATTTTGATCCAATGATGATTTTGAAAACTGCATCACCTTTGAAGAATAAGAGGGGGGTTATGAGTCTTATACTATTAAAGGTGATGTGGTTTTTAAAATAATCATTGGATTTTTGGGATAATCTAGCTACTATGCCAACAAATAGTCTTGTAACAATTGAGCATTACAAAGACAGACTGTGAATAGAAAAACAAACATAAAACCCAAACAAAAACCAAACGAAACTGGCGTCGGGAAAAGGCTGTCACCGGCACCAGCGCGTGTAAACAAGAGCCTTCACCGGGGACCTCTCTCTGCAGCAGACGACTGCCGAAACCACCGATCTCCAACGATCTCTACCATAGAGAGGCGCGTGTCATGAAGGATCCAGTCGAAGAACACAGATTTAGCTCTAAAGAAGGCATAAAAAAAAGCATAGCCAGAAAAACTCGCCGGAGACACACCAGAAAAGCCGCTCCCCAACACAGACGTCCTGTGTAGCCTTCTACCAGGAAAAAACACAAGGAAAAAACTAAAAAATAACATCCATAGCCCTGGAAGGACTAGGAGAACATCAACCACCGCCGGATCTAGTCCAAGGAAACAAAACTCCTTAGAAGGGATAGAAGGTAAACCAAAGCAAAGAAAACAGGAAAAAAACATAAAGGAAAGGAGAGAGGAGAGGAGGGAAGAGAAGAGACCCTTCCCTCCTCCCTCATCGGCTGCACGAAGAAGAAGGATACCGGGAGAGAGAAGAGTTGTGGTAAATTATAATTAAGAATTATTCTCTGAACTCGTTTTTTGTCCATAAAGTTAATAGAATCCGTTAGTTTGTCACGTCATATAAATAATTAAATAAATTCTAAATATTATTTATATTATAATTCACTAACATATTTTGTTATCTTGGTGGACGGAAAACGGATTCATAGAGTGATTCGTAATTATACCACAAGGACTTTTCATAAACTTTTTGTATCACAGAGAGTGAATCGTAATTTATGCCAACCCCAAAAACTAGTGATGTAATTATTCCATTTAGTTAGACAAAAAATAATTAGTGCAGTTGAAATAACAAAAAGCCGCCAACGCGAGCATTACGTGTGGTCGGTGTGGACCTCAAAGGCTCCCTGGTTTTGACACCCACCATCTGAGAAAGCGGCACTCCTAGCTAGGTAATGGATTTATGAAATTATAATGAGTATTATGTTTGGTATTAGGTATTCAGAATGACGAATCATTAATAATATATAATATTATCCAGTTAAGTAACTTTTTTACACAATATATTAAGACTGCAATTGATCAATTGTTTATCTCCTCCATCTTTGATTAGGAATTAAAAAATAAAAAGTCGCTCAATTGTGATGGAATGGATAACATTTGTTAACCTGACTTGACTACCTGCATTTGTTATTACTTACAGTCTCGGCGGATAAGTTTTAAATATATTAAAGTATTAATTAAATAATTAAATATATTATTTTTTTTAATTGAAGTTTTTAAAATAAATAGTGATTTAATATTTGTTTAAAAAATAAAGGGTTCGTTTGGTTCGCGGATTAGACCCATGAAAAGGAATAGCTTTTCTTTTGTTTGGTTGTATATTATTTAAGGGAATAGCTATTCCCACGCTCTTACGAAGAAGAATAGGTATTCCACTAAAAAATGAGTGGAATGCCTATTCCTTTCATGTAGGAATAAATAAAATTCGTCTTTTGCCCAAAAGCCCCAACCCTCTCAACACCCAAGTCTCTTATCGCTCTCTCTCAACTCATAGTGTGTTTGGATACGAAATTTTGAAAATAAAATATAATTCTGATTCTACTTTTTTAAAAAATAAATCATATTTTATTCAACTTTTTAAAAAACAGATTATATTTTATTTGACTTTTTATAAACAAATCATATTTTATTCAACTTTTTATAAATAAATCAAACCTCAAAAGTCACAAACAGAATAAGAATTTAATTCTGATTTAAAAAATTCAACACTCAAATGCACAATTAGTATCTCTCTCAATCTCTGCAATTATATTCTCATCTCCCTCTCTCTATTTCTCAACCCAACTTAATTTGTTGTGGGCTTTTTTTTTTTTTTTTTTTTTTTTTTTTTTTTTTTCTGTGATGTAGCCTACAGAATGCACTTAGACATAGTAAAAGGAATAACTATTCCTTGGAATAGTTATTACACCACTATTGTGGGTTACTTCTTTTGTCTTTTTTTTTAGTACACCACTAGAATATATAGAGTAATATTTACAAATACCCACAATCTACTAGTACTCAAAATCTACAAAAAGATAGTTTGACAATCACTCAAATATCTTACTATTGATATGATTCTTCAACCCATCCAATAGGAGACGGACTATATATAGCCTCACTCCATTGATCGAGGAGGAACCGCCTAAGCGTTACTCTTTAGATACTAAATCTGTCAAGACAAAGATTATGCCAATCGATTTTGATATTTCAAACTAAATTTGTAACGTACATTTTAAATAAAAACAAGTAGAGGGGTACGCCCATTGAGGGCATCCATCCCTCCATTCAACAATATGATATCATAATACAGATTATAACTTTAAATTATGATCCTCACACTTATTTTATTTCAATTAAAATATTTCACGCATTTCTAATTGGCTCGGAAGAAGTCAAACACGTGATCTTTAATTTTGATCCTCAATTATGAAGTAAGTCATCCTTGCACATCATGGTCGCATCTTGTGGTAGGGAATTAAAAAAACCCACCAAAAATCCACAAAATCAGCTGGATGCACCAAATAATCCACCAGATATTCCAAAAACTTCATCACAAAAGTCCCATCAAGGATTTGTCCTCTCATCTTCTTTCCCCCTCTGTTTTCTTACTCGGTGACCATGCGCCCAACGCCTATTTGAGTACGGAATATATGAGAATTGGCGGCACACCAAATGGGAAAGAAAAGGAATAGAAGCATCTAGGATCATTATGAAGAAAGCTAGGTATTCTTCCATCGACAATTGTGGAGATCCAGATGGGCTGTCTTGTTTGTCTCCCGCTTCGTATGCAACACACTTCAAGAATAGAAATTATGTAGCACAAATTTTGAGTCATCAATTAAATGTTTATGCCTACTCCAAGTTTGAATCTTCCCTACGAAGAGCATGAACAATCTCTAGTGCATCGCCGTCTAGATGACGTTGTGAAGACCCAGATCTCTATCAAATTAAAGCCACAACCTTCAAAGCTGTAAAAGCCTCCGCCACTGTGAATCGATGATGAAATTCATATAAGAGCACACCAAATTAAATTCCTAGATCCGTCTTCAAAGTATGGAGTAACGTAACGCCTCAAAAAGTTTTCAAAAAGCTTTTTCCCTTTTAAGTACCACTTTTAGAATTATTTTAATTAATTACTCCAAAAAGCTTAACTTCAAGTTATATTTCTGGTGCACTGCAAAATGTGGGTGGTCCGTGGTCCTCTCTATATTTGATAGTTTAATTAATGACTGCGACTTGACATAAAATGAGCACTAATCGTGACATGGGAGACCCACTAGGCGTAGATGTGGAACCTCTACCACCTCCATCTATTAATTATTTTAAATCATCACTTCGTAGTAATACTAAATTTTTGGAAGGAACTGTTACCATCCATCCTAAATGTTTTACTTAGCTTAAGTATAATTATTTTAATTATGGATATATATAATTTCTTCAACACCCTTATCTTACAATCCGATTTTCAAAAGTAAATCCTCCTGGCCTGGTTTTGCCCCCCCCCCCCCCCCCCCCCCCCCCCCATCTGAGAAACCGGCACTCCTGCCCCTATCTGAACCCCGCTATCGTTCCTAGCTGACCGGCTTGGGCTGCAATCACATCGCCCTCGAGAGCGACTTCACCGATAGTCATCCAGGCCATCTTTAAATTGCCCCACGTGGCCCACTGGCGATGGGGTCGACAATTTTTATATATATTTCTAATAAAGCATGCATGTGATGTATTTTGAAGAAATGGCAATTTAATATTACTTTAAATACTTCCAACTCAATCTTAAAGAAAACGAGTCGACTGCTATAAAACTATTTTATTTATTTATTTTAATTAAAGCAAATTACTTGTTCAAAGATAAATGTGTTGTCATAGGAGTATTATGGTTGGCATTAGGTATTCAGAATGACGAATCATTAATATAATATTATCCAGTTAATGAACTTTTTTACAAAATATATTAAGACTTCAATCGAAGATGTCCAATTGTTTATCTCCTCTATCTTTGATTAGGAACTAAAAAATAAAAAAGTCCCTCGATTGTGATGGAATGGATAACATTTGTTAACCTGACTTGACTAGTTGCATTTGTCATTACTTGAAGTGAGTGGAGAATTTTTAAATACGTTAAAGTATTATTTAAATAATTAAATAATTTTTTTTTTTAACTTAAGTTTTTTGATAAATGGTGATTTAATGTGTGTTTGAAAAATAAAGTGCATAACATAATTAAAATATTATCTTAGTTGTATTGAAATTTAATTGTTGTTTCACATGATTTTCCGGTCATTTGTCTTTTTTTTTTTTAGTTCACCACTAAAATATATAGAGTAATACTCACAAATATTGACAATCTATGAGTACTCAAAATCTATAGAAAGAAAGTCTGACAGCCACTCAAATATCTGACTATTTGATATGATTCTTCAACCCATCCAATATATGGGGGACTGGCTATATATAGCCTCACCCCATTGATTGGGGAGGAACAATCATGGCATGACTATGTAGGAGTAATGTTTTTTGCACATTTCATGCACAACTCTTATACAACTCTAAGAATTTTTTTTTTTTTTTTTTAAGATCAGTTATTAAATATTTAGGGTCTACATGTAGGAAAACAAATCTAATGATGATTATAAAAAAATAAAAAATAAAAATTAGAGTTGTGCAAAAATCATTACTCACTTTTTAGATACTAAATTTGGCAAAACAAAGGTTATGCTCGTCAGTTTTGAGATTACAAGCTAAATTTGTAACGTACGTTTTAAATAAAAACAAGTAGAGGGGCATGCCCATTGCGGGCAAGCCCCAAAATTTTTCTCCAATTTTTTTTTCTAAAAAAAAAAAAAGTAATAATTAAATTTTACTCATAAATTTTTTTATTTTTTTAATTTCTACCCCCATTTTTTTTTTTCTTTTCAATTTAACCCCATATTCACAAGGCTGGGTCGATGGGTCGACGTCTGAATGCGGGCATCCATCCCTCCATTCTACAATATGGTATCAGAATACAGATAATTACTTCAAATTATGATTCTCACACTTATTTCATTTCAATTAAAATATTTTATGCATTCCTGATTGGCACGGAAGAAGTCAACACATATGACCTTTAATTTTGATCCTCAATCATAAAGTAAGTTATCCTTGCACATGCATCACGGTCGCATCTTGCGGTAGGGAATTAAAAAATCCACCAAAATTCCACAAAATCATCCGGATGCACCAAATAATCCACCAGATATTCCAAAAAATTCATCACAAAAGTCCCATCAAGGATTTGTCCTCTCATCTTCTTTCCCCCTCTGTTTCTTAGTCGGTGACCATGCGCCCAACGCCTAGTTGAGTACGGAATATATGAGAATTGGCAGCACGCCAGATGGGAAAGGAAAGGAGAATTTAACCATGCGATTGTTTATTTCTACTTAGATCTAAAAATGATTATTATAGGTATTCTTCCAGAGACGGTTGTGGAGACCCAGATGGCCGGGCCGTCTTGTTTGCCTCCGCCTGCTTCGTATGTAAAAGCCTCCGCCACTGTGAATCGATGATGAAATTAATTCATATAAGAGCACATCAAATTCAAATTCCTAGATCCGTCGACCGTCTTCAAAGTATGGAGTACGCCTCAAAAAATTTTCAAAAAGTTTTTTCCCTTTTAAGTACCACTTTTAGAATTATTTTAATTAATTACTCCAAAAAGCTTAATTTCAAGTTATATTTCTGGTGCACTGCAAAATGTGGGTGGTTGGTCCTCTCTATATTTGGTAGTTTAATTAAAAGTTTAATTAATGACTGCGACTTGACATAAAATGAGCACTAATCGTGACATGGGAGACCCACTCGGCGTAGATGTGGAACCTCTAACACGAACCACTAACACCTCCATCTATTAATTATTCTAATTGTGACTCATCACTTTGTAGTTATACTCCTATCATTTTCAATTTTATGGGATAGTTTTGGAAGGAACTTACTGTTACCATCCTAAATGTTTTGCTTAGCTTAAGTACAATTATTATAATTATGAATATATATAATCTCTTGAACACCCTTATCTTTCAATCCGATTTTCAAAATAAATCCTACTTGAAATTTGTATAAGAAACTGCATACCATTAAAATTGCTTCTTTGGCATTTTTTTTTTCCTCGGTGGCTTCTTTGGCATTTATGTGTACTTACTTCAACCATTTTCTTGCCGGATCAAGATTCTCTACAATTATTTGTCCGAATTTAAGAGAATTCATGCAAGTGATTGTGAGAGACAACTTATGAGACTCACCTGACTGGATAAATGGTTGAACAACCTAATTTTTATTTGGTCAAGTGGGTTCCATAAGTGGTTTCTCACAATTACCTGCCCAAACTCTCTCCAATTCGGACAAATAATTGTACGTACACCTGACTGGATAAGTGGTTGAATAGCTAAATTTTTATTTGTTCAAGTGAGTTTCATAAGTGGTTTCTCATAATTACTTGCCTGAACTCTCTCCAATTCAGACAAATAATTGTAGAGGGTCTTAATCCTTTCTTGCCAACCTCTTTCTTTGTTTTGCTCGTTTGTAATACCATTAAGGTTTCATAATATAGGTTTGAAGTGTGTTTCTATGGGATAAGGAGAAATTGTAAATTCTCAAATTATATGAATTCATGTTATTTTTTTTGCATTGAACGACGTAAAAAATGTTATATATTAAAAATGTGACATGTTAGCATGAGAATTGAGTATATTTTTATCAGGTTTTTGCGCTTTATGTCATAGATAAACTTTGAGCAAAACACTATTTTTTGGTTTACGGAAGAAAAAAAATTCCTCAAACGTTAATAATAATAATAAAAAATAAAAAATAAAAATTCTTTTGAAAGGAGTTTTTGAAAAAAGAAAACCCTCATATTTGATAAAAATTAGAAAAATCCGGAGGATGATTTACTACCTAATATTTTTATAACTTTTAAATTTCCTCTTTATCAAACAGATCGACCTCAATAATGATAACATTATGGATGAGAATAAAAAAGAAGAATCCGAACAGAAATCATCAATTGTCTTGTAATGAAAATTTTCATAAGATGGGCCCTCCCCTAGCCTCGATCCCTCCATCTCTGACCGTCTGACGTAGGTTGATAGAATGATCTATTAGGGATTAAATTTAATTTATTCCTTAAAAATATATTTAATGACAACGACTTGGCATATATAGAAAGAAAACTAATTAGTGGAAGCGCGGTTTTCTTTTTCCACCTGCTCTAATCTCTATGATGTTTTAAGATTGTCTTATGTTATATGTATGCTTCTTTAATTTGGTGTTTGTTAATGCAACGACTTTTGTGTTAATTAGCGTGGGTCATAATTGATGAAAGTCTGATCGAGCTTACATGACACTCTTATTCCTAACAATCAGTAGTTTGATTGTTGTATCTGTTTTCTTGCTGCTTTAATTTGATTGTTGCCCTGCAGTACTAGGCTCTTCCGGCAGAGTCCCAGTGACGATTCAAGAACCTATGTCTCGATCGATTACCATAAAAGAGAGTTTCAAGGGTTGGGGCTAATAAAATCTTGCATTAACCAGAAGTTTATGAAATTATTGAAGGGTTGCCTATATATATATATATATATATGCACGTCTAGGGTTTTAAGCCAACCCTCAGCGGTCTACAACAAACATCTGCTTCTTCACTTTCAGATTCAGCACAAACTAAACACAGCACAACGCTTCCATAGAACATCTCCTACAACAAACCTGCTTGTCCACGTTTGGTAAGAACGAGTTCTGCATTGACTCCAAGTCCATCATTGGGGTTGAGTTCCAAACTAGAACTGTCACACTTTTTGGGTATTCTTCTTAAATAACCACTAATCAAAATCTCATTTTCACTCCAATTTTTTTTCTCTCCAATTGGAAAGGTTTGCGTGCTTAATCAAAACCCAAGGGAAGGGACGTTTAGAATCTATGCAATGGGCCCAGCTTTAGTTTAACCTGGTCCACTAAAATTGGGTCGAGTCTTTTTTAGCCCAATGGAGTTCTCTGCGGACCACCATTTTCCAACTAAACTTGGAGGTGGTTATCTCAGGAACCACCAAGACTCTCTCAATCATGCATGGCAGCATGGGGCCTCAAAAGCACTACTCCGGCTGGCCTCACTTGTAGTTGGGTGTTGGGTAGCCTTTGGATTTAAGCTAAATAATGATGTTATGTTAACCACTTCCTCCTCATACCATTGAGGGCGGCTTAATTAATCATATAGAATTGGAATTTGGTGCACAGTCCAACAGCTCCCCGTCGGCCCTGTCGAGGCATTTTCGTGGGTCCTCTGTCCTCCGAGCTTGATTACATTTGAGAATAGATTAGCTGAAACATAGCATGATGGGCAACAGCATAAAGGGTAATGGACTGTGCACTAATCTGCCACTTGATTCCTCTCAACTGTTTCGACAGTGGGTTTTCTACCGATCCGAAATTAGTTGGTAAAGTCGATAAGCGGTAGATGGAAGTTCAGTAAACGGTAGTTGGATATTTTGCCCACCCCTACAAAACGTCCATTCTCTTGGGTTTTTTTTTTTTTTTTTGAACAAATAGTATGTGCTATTATAAAAATCTGCAAAGTACATTTTGAGAAATAGAGGAATAGAACCCCCTACACTGTAAGTTAGAATGATTTGACTTAAAAAATAACTGTCTGAGCAGAAACATCAAACTTACTAGAATTATATTTGAGGCTCTCTTACATTAACGCTCACTCTCAAATAAAAAGATGGTCGATCTAGCATCTAGCCAATAAAAATTCTAATAAAATTTGAGCAATACACAAGCAAACTATACAAAAAAAAAAAAAAAAAAAACAAGGGAATACACAATACAAAGCAGAAAAAGCCAAAAAACAAGCAGCCGGAAGAAAGAAGCAAAGCGGCCTCTGCCGAAAACGGCTGCGCGTGGAGGAAACGAGCCGTCACCGGTACCACTCAGCCTTAGAGCAGTCACCGTAGACCCCATCCCCACCGTGCACGGCCAGAAAATGGCGGAGTGTGGCCGTCACACAAGCCAAAGAACAAATGGCTCTCTAGCGCGTGCAAGCCACACGCCGGACTCCGACGACCGACGTGACCAGTGCTTCCGGCAGCGGGAGAAGACGACAACGAGGAATTCGGCTGAGGGGCGCGTGTCTTGAGAAAAGGAATGGGGTTGTGTGAATCCAGCTCCAAAAGTCGAAGAAAACAGTTGAAAAACTAGCCAAGAAATCACCGTTAACGACATGAACGACAGCCACACCCCAAGCTGGACACCTTGAGTTGAGCTTTTCTGCCTGAGACAAAAGAAAGAAAAGAAAAAAAAACAACACAAATACAAGCCATCATAGCCCAACAAGGCTAGGGGAAAGCCAGCCACCACCAGATCTATCAGGGGAAACAAAAGCTAGCTCCACAGCCTTAATGACTGGGAGAAATCTAGCCTCCATTGAGAAAAACTCAATGAGAAAACAAAACACTTTAGTCCAAGAGGACTAAAGGACAAAAACGAGCCGGGGGAGCCTCCCTCCCCCGGCAACGACAATATTTGGGGAAAGGGGTTGTTTACTGAAGAAACGAGAGAGAGAGAGAGAGAGAGAGAGAGAGAGAGAGAGAGGAACTAGAAGGACGCTATTTTTCTTGATCATTCTCCAGGGTTTTGAGTGAACAGATGGCCATTTTTTTGTTCCTCTTTTTCTGGGCCTTTCCTGTCCACCCATTACCTAGACAAGACCATAGAACAGTATATAGGCAACCCTTCAATTGTTACATAAACTTCTGGTTAATGCAATATTTCATTATCCCTAACCCCTCTCTTTTAGTAATTGAGAATTGAAGGTCCACCACCCTGATTTAAGTACCGTAAGTCTCTATCCTTCAGTTGGGGCCTTGGGGGGAGAACTTGGCTGCTAATTTTTTTTATTTTTTTATTTTTTAAAGTAATAAAATTCAGTCTAGCAATCTCGACATTAATGAGAAAAAGCTAGAATTCTGTGTTCAGCAGCTACAATGTCAAAAATACGAAGGTGCTTCCTCCATATAGACTTGTTCGTATCTAAAAAAAAAGGGGCTTTCTTGGCAAGTCTATGAACTACTCCATTTACCTTCCAAGTTTGCAAACTATTCAGCGTAACTCTGGTATCATCAATCAATTGGCCATATCTAAGCAAGTTTTTTTTTTTTCTTTCTTCCTTAATGCTTGCACAATTAGGAAAACACAACCTTCTAGTTCCACCTTTTGCAATCCCAATACCCTAGCAAATAATGTAGCCTCAAAGTTGCCGTAGGCTTTTGCAATGTCTCCAATGCCTCCCTCTCATAGTCTCTTAAAATCACACTAATGTCCATCTTCATGTTGTCCATTCTAATTGATCTTCATACATCCCTACTATAACGACTTAAAAAAAAACGCTAACTACATTTGAGCTATCACCCCAAAAAGACTAGTCAATTTGGAGTTTTCCTAAAATTTCTTATAAAACTCAGTTTTATCTAATAACTAGGCAATGTGAGACTCATTACTTATGACTATTTTTATAAACCACCCACTCTATGTGGGCTACTCATCTTCCCAATATGAAACCGGGGTGTTTGTCGGGTAAGTTCTGACCCACACGAAAGTCGTAATGATCTAGGAATTGTCTCAAAGAGAGTACACCCCTGATAATTACGTCGTTGTGCCTGGGCTGTGAGGGCTCTCAGCCACATGGATAGTTCAATGTGCTCGTCAGCGCTTGACCTTGAGATGTGGATCATCCAAGGCACATTAGCATGACATACTTCTCCTGTTTGAACTGGGGTTTGAAACCAAACCTCTCCTCAAGAGGATAGATGGGCGATTCAGGTGAGATCCAATGTAGTTTCTATTCACTCGTGGGATCCGGCCGGTCCGGGGGGGACCACCACTGCTCCTCTCTTCTCGAGAATTTACACCTACCATTCTCCCATCTTTCATGGATTTGCATTTTTAAATTCATGTAGAGATTTGGATGCTTTCCTCACAAGCTAAGCTAAGTAGGATGGCATACATCTAACATAAGACAATCATAAAACATCATAGAACAATTGTAATGTAACATTAATAACATTACCTAGGAAAGACCATTGGACAGATGTAGGCAACTCCGGCCTCAATTGTAGTTGGAACTTGGGTGTTGGGTAGCCTTTGAATTTAAGCTAAATAATTTGAGAAATGCTAGGAGTACTTAAATTTTTACAAAGAGAACTTTACATACTGATGTGGCACATACTTAAAGACGAAAATGTCCTTGTAACAAAATCCATTATTTCAAGACCACTCGTGGCCGGACGACTCGCCGGACGGAAGACCCCCTTGATCCGTGGCCGGAAGACTCACCGGACCGAAGACCACCTTGTTCCGTAGCCAGACGTCTCGCCGGACTGCTGGTTCGGAGTTTCCGGCTTGCTCTGTGATTTCTCCATCACGGCCAGTGGCACTGGGTGTCATCCAGCCACGCTGGATCCCGGCAAGACCAGCGGGATCCGGCCCATCCCGGTTGGATCTCGGCTGGGATCTGGCTATTCGCCGACCAAAAGCGTGGTCGGGGTTTCGGCTTGCTCTGTGATTTCTCCAATCACGACCAGTGGCGCTGGGCGTCATCCAGCCACGCCCGGATCCCGACCAGACTGTCGGGATCCTGCCCATCCCCGCCCAGAACGGCCGGATCTCGGCCGGGATCTGGCTCTTCGCCGACCAAGAGCGTGGTCGGGGTCGTGGTAGAGCCCTAGATTGTTTAGGATGCTGTGTTTTTTTTCCGGTGGGTCTGTGATGCTGGGTTTCCGGTGGGTCGGGTGCTGGGTTTCCGGTGGTCGGGGTCGGAGACGTGGTGGCCGGCGTGCTGAATTTCCGGCAGTCTAATGGTTTCCGAGGGTGGGTTGAACAGGAGATAAAAGGGGTATTTTTGTCTATGTATTAAAATTTGTTTTAACTTGATTTAATTATTAATCTGATGTGGAGCCTCAAGAGAGGTTCCACGTCAGTTTGTAAGCTTCCCTTTGTAAAAGTTTAAGTACACCTAGCATTTCTCAAATAATTTTATTTTAACCAATTCCAATTCCATTTAGAATTGGAATTTGGTGTGCTTAGGGCGCAGTCCAACAGCTCCCGTCGGGCCATTTTCTTGGGAACAGATAAGCTGAAACATAGCATTATGGGCAACAGCATAATGGGTATTGTTATTGAACTCAATGAACTGTGCACTAATCTGCCACTTGATTCCTCCTCTCAACTGTTTGTACAGTCCTTTCGCCCTGGTGGCTCCAACTATCTTCAGAATTTTTTTAGTTTTTAATTTTTAAATAATAATAATGATGTATATGATGCACCTGACCGTTGTTAATTGGATTTACATGACATACCATTAAAATATTGAACGAAAATATCATTTATGTTTATTGAATATAAACAGATACCTACCGTTTGTGATATTTTTTAAATCGAGAGATTCATTTGATATCACGTTGAACCACAAGTACCAAAAATGTCCTTAATTCTAATAAAAATATAGCCCTAATGAAGCTTTACCAGGGACGAATGTAGCCTATGTAGGCCTCTAGGCCTAAACCAACCCAATTTTTTTTAATCTATTTTATCTTTCTTTGCTTCTGCTATTAATTTCTTATTTTATATGTTACATAAATTTCTACACGCGGCAGGTGAAACATCTAAGAAAAATAGAGCATGTCGAAAACTGTACGCGGCGCCGGCAAGCGAAACAGCTCAGGAAAGCAGAGCATGTCAAAAGCTACACAAGGTAAGAGCAACAGCTGAGGAAATCGAGGGTCGCACTGGAGGAAATGAAATATACAAGGCATTTCAACGGTTGAGACAGCAAGGAAAACAACCAATAAGGAACCTTCACCTTCTCATCATCATCGATCCCACACCACAATCATGGGATGGGACTGACATGTCTCTGCTGGAATGTGTATTATACGAATGAGATCGAAGCAGAATGATTTACCTTTGGTTGAGTTCTACAATCGGATTGACGTGAACAAAACGTGTAGCCTATTGCTCGCTGTGTCTCCTCTGTTCAACTTCTTTAGCATGTTCATAGACATTTGAACAAAAATAAAACTGAGGATGGAGGAGATGGTAATTAATTTATTTACGTCCAGATAAAAGGTACAACAGTGACCATTTAGCGAAAGTTAAAATTCAAAGCCTAGCTAGTTAAAAAAGGAAACCTGAACATCCAAAATCATGCCTAATTGCCTACCTGCATTCACCTTTGGAACTCAAAGTTGAAAATGGCGAGCTTAAACCAGCTTCAGGATCATACGACGTAGCAGTAGGATAAAAGTGTAGATAATCCTCAGCAGTACCACTTCTTTTCCTATATGGCACCGCCACCTCCTCCGCCTGCACCTCCAACTCGCCTTCCAGGTACCTCACCACCTGTCTCATCGTGGGGCGTGCCTCAGGCGAATCGTTTGAACACATCAAGCCCAGTTTGAACACCAAAACAGCCTCAACCTGATTAAACTTTCCCTCCAACCTTTGGTCAACAACATCAAGAATTTCTCCTACCCTCCATTTCTCCCACACCAAGTCCAGCAGAATGACATTCTCAGGCGATGCTTTAGGATCCACAGGTCTTCTACCGCATACCACCTCCAGCAGCAAAGCGCCAAAGGCATACACATCAGAGCTGGTTGTAGGCTTGCCTGTGCGACACAGCTCAGCCGCAAATAACCCAGCGTGCCCACCACCCTTGTGGTGTTTGCGTTGGAGCCGTGCTCGTATAGCTTAGCAAGACCAAAATCACTCAGCCTTCCATTAAACTCCGAATCCAATAACACATTTGCTGCCTTGATGTCTCTGTGAACTACAGTTTGTTCCCACTCCTCGTGCAAATATAAAAGCCCTGAAGCCACACCTTTGATGATCCTGAACCTTTGCTCCCAGCTCAGGATTGTTTTAGGCTGATCGTTAAACAGGTACTTGTCCAAGCTTCCATTCGGCATGAAATCATACACAAGTAGTAGATCACCTTGCCGGCGACACCAACCCAACAATTGAACCAAATTTCTATGACGAAGACGGCCAATACTGGCAACCTCCGTCACGAATTCTTGCAAACCTTGTTTTGAATCATGGGAAACACGCTTGACAGCAACTTGGGTGTCTGAGTTTGGGAGAGTTCCTCTGTAAACTCGACCGAATCCTCCAAACCCAATCAGCTCTTTGTCTTTGAAATCCCCTGTTGCTTTCTTCAGCTCCTTGTAAGAAAATCTATGCGGACCAATATCATGCTCCCAGTCCTCAACCACACCAGCCTTCTTTTTCCTCCTGACGATGTAAAACGTCAAAGCAGCAAGCAAAATGACAGCCAAAGCAACTGAAACTGAGACGCCAACAATTAGGCCTGTACGATTCTTTTTGGTCCCAGTGGCAGTACTGGGAAGCTGGGGCTTAGTAAGTTGATCTAAATTGAGAGATTTAGCGTCTCCATTCATGTTAAAGCTCCAACCTAGGATACAATGCGAGCTCGCGATTAAACCAGTAGCAGCAGAAAACCCGATGTACATAGATTCATTAAGAATTTGTGAGAGGTTCACTGTAGAGGACAAAAATATAGAACTGGGTTTGGTAGAGTTTGTCGCAAGCCTGACATTTAAATGGTTTGTTGGCGAATTATAATTGATCCATGCCTGAATTACCTGACCACTCGTCAAATTAAAGGGAACCGGAACAGATTTGATCGATATTATGCTATTGATGTCGACGGCAACATGGTTGTCACCGGTTTCACCGTACTCGGCGTTCATGTAAGTGTCGAATTCGACCGCTAATATGTGGTTCGAGAAGTTCCCATTATTGCTGGCGTTGAAGAGGCCAATATATGAGCCTGGATAACCCCCTGGAATCCCTTGTACGGGAGAGATTACGAAAGCGAGGCCATCGCCGCCTTGTTTCCCAGGCTGGGGGATTATAACGAAAGCGAACGAGGTGGAGAAGGACATCACTTCGCCGCTGGAGTTCTTGAATTGGATTGGGTGTGAATAAAAGGCGTGGCCGGAAGCCATGGTCGAGGTGTAGTCTGTTAGCCTTAGTACGCCATTGTTCTCAACCGCTGCAATGCCGTCTAAGCTCAAGTTGTTGCCTGCAGCGCTGAACCCGCCGCTGAACCCGTCCAACAAGGGTCTAGCATCGTCTTGAGGCTTTACTGGACATAGGAGTAGAAGGAAAACCCAGAGAGAGATGAGTTTTTCTGCCATGAGAGCTAAAAAAGAGTTGAGCTTTGCAGAAAGAAAGCGATTTAGGAGCTTGCAAACATATGCCTAGAGCACAAACGGGTTGACCCTGCTAGTCCCGCGATCCATTAAAAAATCAGGTATAAGATTTTATTTTATTTTATTTTTTTTTTTGAATAAAATCAGTCTAAGCATGAAAAGAATTATATAAAATATTTAAATTTTATTATTAAAATAATAAATTTCATATTTTGTACAAAAATTTTACTTTGCCTTCAAGTTTATGGTTATGTTTGTATTTTTAGTTTTTTTTTTTTTTTTTTTTTTCAAATATTCTACTTATAAAATACTTAAACTTTGCCCATATAAAGAAATGTCTGTATTATTTTGAAATGAAGTTTTGAATCATCGATTAAATTTCAAGTCCTTCAAAGTAATTTTTCTTTTTACTTTAATTTTTTGAAGGCAATTATGAATTTTATCTTTTCTATTTGTTATTTTCTCTCAAATTTATTTTTTATTAATTGATTAATTATGAGGACCAAAATAGTACACAGGCTGATCCGATAGGTTGCATTTTGATAAAATTAAAGATAGTGGCGAAACCAGAGCCAACCAAACTCAAGCGTTCTCTGGAATACCAAACAAAGATTTTATGGATCTGCTCCAGGAAAAACAACAACATACTCACCGTTGCCGGACCCAGAATACAACCGGCCGCCAGATTAAAAACAGGTTGCAGCTGCACATGTATGCTCCCCAAGAGCTACCCAAGAGCCAACTCCTCAATTTTTTTTTCTTCTTTTACTTTGTCCTTTGGAGGTTACCAAACCACCCAACTGCGAATCAAGATCCCTACAAAATATGGGTAGTTTCTTTATTTGAAGTGTACGTAATGACTAAGACTTGACATAAAAAGAGCACTAGTCATCCTTTCAAAAAATAAAAGAGCACTAGTCATGAAATGTCAACCGAGAGTTACTTAATATAAATGTTGGTACACGATATATCATATGAGAAAGTTACGTGACATTAATTGATTAGTCTGATTTAACATATCGTTAATTAATTAGACGATAAATCGATAGAGTAATCTATTTAAAATATAAAAACTTAAGGATATGCTTGTTGAAAATTTGAAATAGACTTTCGTATACATAGTTTGATACAACATGATAAATTTTTAACCATAAAATGGCTAGCTCCATTTCGTTTCCTATTCCTGAAAATTTAGAAACTAAATTTAATTTTCCCTAATTAAAAAATATTTTTAATTACTACAACGTACTTGACATAAAAGAGTACTAGTTAGTGGAAGCACCTTTTTTTTCTTTTCTTTTTTTTCCAGAAATTTAGTTACCATCACGACATTAATTAATTGCTACCATGCATGATAGAGAGAGTTTTGGTGGTGGTGACGTACCGCTGGCTGCTGATAGCCAAGTTTTTTTTTTTTATTTTTTATCTTAGGACATTCCTCAATTTAGGTTTGGTCCAAAGACTGAAGCAGAGTTGTTTTCGCCATACGATGAGTCACGCCATTGGTCTCCCTGCTAATATGTCTAGGATTTATCTCATATTAGTTGTGCTAAGTGGTTAGTTTATAAGCGTAAGAGAAAGCCTCGTCCTATAAATTAGATTTTGGGATTGAAAGAGCTCAAAATCACCCCACACTAAATAAGATTGAAAGGTATGTAATCACGTACACTTGAACATCCTCAATTAATGCCCAAATTAAGCGGCTCTAACACGGGTTTTCTTGGCACAAAGCATTCACTACATTCAGAGCTATCTCTTTCAAAAATCACTCGTTGAAAGCCCAAGTCAGCACAAAAGGAGACAGCCCTCCACACTGCCACAACTTCCACAACAATAGGTTCAGCAATGAAGGGGACAACAGTAGCCATGGCAGCCATGACGAAACCGACTCATCACGCATTCTCACTCACATCTTCTTGTTCGGATATCCAAAGCAGCATCCTAGACCCCAGTTGAACTTCAACACCCCCTTCCGGTGGTTTTTTGCCAGTGTCTCCGCACCTGATCAGCCAGTTGAACTCCCCTTATCTAACCCAAATCCCGACTGGCGTGATGGAAAGTTTCCCCTGCTTCCAGGGAAGTGTTTACCACCTGCACAGGAGGCGTGAGCCTCCATCCAAAACGACAGGGTTTCTACGCAGCCAGATTCCTCGGGCCGCTGTGACTGCCACCTTAAGGCCGGGTCTCTTCCCTCAGAGGGATACCCACCTCGAACTGTTTAGTTGGGACTCCATTGGGCTATAAAAGACTGGACCCAATAGTGGCCCAAGTTAAACTAAAGCTGAGCCCATCTACATAGATTCTAAACGTCCATTCTCTTGGGTTTTGAGTGAACAGATGGCCATTTTTTTGTTCCTCTTTTTCTGGGCCTTTCCTGTCCACCCATTGCCAAGACAAGACCATAGAACAGCATATAGGCAACCTTCAATAGTTACATAACTTCTGGTTAATGCAATATTTCATTATCCCTAACCCCTCTCTTTTAGTAATTGAGAATTGAAGGTCCACCACCCGGATTTAAGTACTCTTAAGTCCCTAACCTTCAGTTGGCGCCTTGGGGGAAGAACATGGCTGCTATTTTTTTAAAAAAATAATAATAAAATTCAGTCTAGCAATCTCTACATTAATGAGAAAAAGCTAGAACACTATGTTCAACAGCTACAATGTCAAGAATACCAAAGTACTTCCTTCATATAGACTTGTTCGTATCTAAAAAAAACATTTTCTTAGCTAGTCTATGAGCTACTACATTTACCTCATTTCTCACATGATTTACCTTCCAAGTTTGCAAACTATTCAGCATGACTCTGGTATCATCAATCAATTGGCCATATCTGCATAAGTCTTTTTCTTCCTTCCTCAATGCTTGCACAACAAAGAAAAACATACCCTTCTAGTTCCACCTTTTACGATCCCAATACCCTAGCAAATATTGTAACCCTCAGTGCCGCTGTGTCTTCTACAATGTCTCAAATGCCTCCCTCTCATGGTCTCTCGCAATCACATTAATATCCATCTTCTTTTTGTCCATTCCAATTGATCTTCACATATTCCTACTGTAACACCCAGAAAAAAACGCTAGCTACATCCTGCACTATCACCTCAAAAAAACTGGTCAATTTTAAATTTTTCTAGAATTATTTATAAAGCTCAGTTTCACCTAATAACTAAGGCAATGTGAGACTTAATATTCATGACTATTTTTATAAACCACCCACTATATGTAGATTACTCATTTTCCCAATATGGAATCGGAGTATTACACCTACCATTCTCCCATCTTTCATGGATTTGCATTTTTAAATTCATTTTGAGATTCGGATGCTTTCCTCACAAGCTAAGCTAAGTAGGATGGCATACATATAACATAAGACAATCATAAAACATCATAGAACAAATATAATGTAACATTAATAGCATTGCCTAGGAAAGACCATTGGACAGACGTAGGCAACTCCGGGCTCAATTGTAGTTGGAACTGGGTGTAGGGTAGCCTTTGAATTTAAGCTAAATAATGTTAAATTAACCACTTCCTCCTCAGACTATTTAGCGCGGCTTAATCATTTAGAATTGGAATTTGGCGTGCTTAGGGCGCAGTCCAACAGCTACCGTCGGGGAATTTTCGTGGGCACTCTGGCCTGTCCTCTGAGATTGATTACATTTGAGAACAGATTAGCTGAAAGATAGCATGATGGGCAACAGCATAAAGGGTATTGTCATTGGATTGTGCACTAATCTGCCACTTGATTCCTCTCAACTGTTTGTACAATGGGGCCGAAGCCACACTCATTTGCACATTTGGGGTAGGGTGTCTCGACACCCTCTTTGGCCCGGGTGGCACGAGCTATCTTCAGAATATATATATATATATAATTTTTTAATTTTTAATTTTTAAATAATATTAATGATGCATATGAGGCACGTGACCGTTTTTAATTGGTTATACATGGCACACCGTTACACGTTAAAATATTGAACGGAAGTATCATCTATGCTTATTGAATATATGCAGGTATCATTTGCGATAATTTTTGAATCCGAGAGATCCATTTGATATCACGTTAAACCACGAGTACCAAAAATGTCCTCAACCCTAATAAAAATATAGCCATAAAAGTCTTTACCAGTGATGAATGTAGGACTGTCACACTTTTTGGGTATAGTCATTAAGGCCTAGGTCTGGTATTCTTCCTATGAGTAATGCTACACATCATCCCCTTGTCCTCCTTTTGTCCTCCCAAAATTGATGTGGCTCTTAAAATCACCATTGGATCAAAATCCAAAAGTAATATATCAAAAATTCAATGGTGATTTTAAGAGCCACATCAATTTTGGGAGGACAAAAGGAAGACAAGGGGATGATGTGTATCATTACTCTCTTCCTATTGGTTGATGGGTTGGTTTTCTCTTTTATTTTATTTTTTATTTTTTTATTTTTTCTTTTAAATAAATGTTAACCGCCGAAGCGGTTAACGAATGCGGTTATTAAATAACCGTTAACCGAACCGCAATTTCACTGCAAATTTTTTCTCTCCAATTGGAAAGGTTTGCGTGCTTAATCAAAACCCCCAAGAGAAGGGACGTTTAGAATCTATGCAGATGGGCCCAGCTTTAGTTTAACTTGGTCCACTAAAATTGGGTCGGGTCTTTTATAGCCCAATTGAGTCCTCGACGTACCACCATTTTCCAACTACACTTGGTGGTGGGTATCTGATCAGGAACCACCAAGACTATCAATCATGCATGGCAGGCACCATGGGGCCTAAAAACCACTACTCCAGCCGGCCTCACTTGTAGTTGGGTGTTGGTTAGCTAACCTTTGGATTTAAGCTAAATAAAACCACTTCCTCCTCATACTATTGAGAGCCGCTTAATCATATAGAATTGGAATTTGGTGTGCTTAGTGCACAGTCCAACAGCTCCCGTCGGCCCCGTCGGGGCATTTTCGTTGGGACCTCTGTCCTACGAGCTTGATTACATTTGAAAACAGATTAGGTGAAACATGGCATAATGGGCAATAGCATAAAGGGTAATGGACTGTTCACAATTTTTAAAACAATCACATTATAAACCTATCAGAATTTCGCAATTAAGCGTACCTCTGTAAAAGTATTACTAGGATGGATAACCTCCCAGAAAATATGGTTTGAAGGAGTTAAAAGAGGACAATATTGTGTCGTTTGGGATGGGTCGTTACACAAAACTCATCTGAGCTCACATTAGGCCTTCCTCGATCCCATCAACTTCATAAACGGTTTTGAACGTCGAGCTCATACTCAACTTTATAAATATAATCCAATGCAATACAATTTCATTTAATAAAAATGGTTATAGACGATTCGGGTAGGGACGGAGCCAGAAATTCTTATGGGCAGGGACCAATGGGCAAAAAAAAAATTCAGTAGGGGCCAAGTAAGCTAGATTTTTATTTTTACCTTATATTTTTTTATTTTTTAAAATTTTTATTTTTTCCCACCTTATAAATTTTTTATTTTAGGAAATAAGGGTGGGGGGGGCATGGCCCCTGCCAGCCCCCCTCCCTCTGTCCCTGGATTCGGATACATAAGTTTTAATGTGATATCAAACGGAACCTTCAGTTTCAATAATTATATGTAGCAGATGGCACATGTATACATCCAATAAACACATATGGTAGTTCTGTCCAATAATTTAATGTCGTGTCATGTCAACCCAATCAACAACTATGACGTGTTCTATATGCTTCATTAATATAATTTTAAAAACTTTTTTTTAAAAAAAAATAAATAAATTGAAGCCACCCCTTTGGCTGGCAATGGGGTGACTGAACCACTTCATGGCTATTGGGTGTGGTTCGGCGATCCCCAAATGGGCAAATGGGAGTGGCTTCGCTCAAGTAGCACGAATTACCTTCATATATATATATATGTATATGTTTTAACGAAACACGTGACAGTTTTTAATTGGTTTGACATGGCACACCGTTAAAATATTGGACGAAAGTACCATTTGCATTGATTGAATGCATGCAAGTACCATTTGTGATCATTTTTTAAACCAATGGATTCATATGATATCACGTTGAACTACAAGTACCAAAAATGTCCTCAACCCTAATAAAAATATAGCCATAAAAGTCTTTACCAGTGATGAATGTAGGACTGTCACACTTTTTGGGTATAGTCATTAAGGCCTAGGTCTGGTATTCTTCCTATGAGTAATGCTACACATCATCTCCTTGTCCTCCTTTTGTCCTCCCAAAATTGATGTGGCTCTTAAAATCACCATTGGATCAAAATCCAAAAGTAATATATCAAAAATTCAATGGTGATTTTAAGAGCCACATCAATTTTGGGAGACAAAAGGAGGACAAGGGGATGATGTGTATCATTACTCTCTTCGTATTGGTTGATGGGTTGATTTTCTCTTTTATTTTATTTTTTATTTTTTTATTTTTTCTTTTAAATAAATGTTAACCGCCGAAGCGGTTAACGAATGCGGTTATTAAATAACCGTTAACCGAACCGCAATTTCACTGCAAATTTTTTCCCTCCAATTGGAAAGGTTTGCGTGCTTAATCAAAACCCCAAGAGAAGGGACGTTTAGAATCTATGCAGATGGGCCCAGCTTTAGTTTAACTTGGTCCACTAAAATTGGGTCGGGTCTTTTATAGCCCAATTGAGTCCTCGACGTACCACCATTTTCCAACTACACTTGGTGGTGGGTATCTGATCAGGAACCACCAAGACTATCAATCATGCATGGCAGGCACCATGGGGCCTAAAAACCACTACTCCAGCCGGCCTCACTTGTAGTTGGGTGTTGGTTAGCTAACCTTTGGATTTAAGCTAAATAAAACCACTTCCTCCTCATACTATTGAGAGCCGCTTAATCATATAGAATTGGAATTTGGTGTGCTTAGTGCACAGTCCAACAGCTCCCGTCGGCCCCGTCGGGGCATTTTCGTTGGGACCTCTGTCCTACGAGCTTGATTACATTTGAAAACAGATTAGGTGAAACATGGCATAATGGGCAATAGCATAAAGGGTAATGGACTGTTCACAATTTTTAAAACAATCACATTATAAACCTATCAGAATTTCGCAATTAAGCGTACCTCTGTAAAAGTATTACTAGGATGGATAACCTCCCAGAAAATATGGTTTGAATGAGTTAAAAGAGGACAATATTGTGTCGTTTGGGATGGGTCGTTACACAAAACTCATCTGAGTTCACATTAGGCCTTCCTCGATCCCATCAACTTCATAAACGGTTTTGAACGTCGAGCTCATACTCAACTTTATAAATATAATCCAATGCAATACAATTTCATTTAATAAAAATGGTTATAGACGATTCGGGTAGGGACGGAGCCAGAAATTCTTATGGGCAGGGACCAATGGGCAAAAAAAAAATTCAGTAGGGGCCAAGTAAGCTAGATTTTTATTTTTACCTTATATTTTTTTATTTTTTAAAATTTTTATTTTTTCCCACCTTATAAATTTTTTATTTTAGGAAATAAGGGTGGGGGGGGGGCATGGCCCCTGCCAGCCCCCTCCCTCTGTCCCTGGATTCGGATACATAAGTTTTAATGTGATATCAAACGGAACCTTCAGTTTCAATAATTATATGTAGCAGATGGCACATGTATACATCCAATAAACACATATGGTAGTTCTGTCCAATAATTTAATGTCGTGTCATGTCAACCCAATCAACAACTATGACGTGTTCTATATGCTTCATTAATATAATTTTAAAAACTTTTTTTTAAAAAAAATAAATAAATTGAAGCCACCCCCTTTGGCGGGCAATGGGGTGACTGAACCACTTCATGGCTATTGGGTGTGGTTCGGCGATCCCCAAATGGGCAAATGGGAGTGGCTTCGCTCAAGTAGCACGAATTACCTTTATATATATATATGTATATGTTTTAACGAAACACGTGACAGTTTTTAATTGGTTTGACATGGCACACCGTTAAAATATTGGACGAAAGTACCATTTGCATTGATTGAATGCATGCAAGTACCATTTGTGATCATTTTTTAAACCAATGGATTCATATGATATCACGTTGAACTACAAGTACCAAAAATGTCCGCAACCCTATTAAAAATATAGCCATAAGAGTCTTTACCAGGGATGAATGTAGGCCTCTAGAGCTAAACCAACCCAATTTTTTAATCTATTTTATCTTTCTTTGCTTCTGCTATTAATTTCTTATTTTATACGTTACATAAATTTCTACACGCGGCAGGTGAAACATCTAAGAAAAATAGAGCATGTCAAAAGCTATACGCGTCGCCGGCAAGCGAACAGCTCAGGAAAGCAGAGCATGTCAAAAATACACAAGGCAAGAACAACAGCTGAGGAAATCGAGGGTCGCACTGGAGGAAATGAAATATACAAGGCATTTCAACGGTTGAGACAGCTAGGAAAACAACCAATAAGGAGCCTTCTCATCATCATCGATCCACAGTCATGGGACTGACATGTCTGCTGGAATGTGTATTATACGAATGAGATCGAAGCAGAATGATTTGCCTTTGGTTGAGTTCTACAAAACGTGTAGCATATTGCTCGCTGTGTCTCCTCTGTACATCATCTTTAGCATGTTCATAGATATTTGAACATGTTAGAATATTATATTTTTCTAAGGTTATTATCTTTTCTAATAGGGTTTATTCCCTACTATATTATTCTAAGGTTATTATCTTTTCTAATAGAGTTTATTCCCTACCTTATTTACTCTAGGGTTTCTTGGTCATTATTCAATATTCATAGTGACGTAGCGGAAGACTAATGTAACTAATCAAATAACAGCGTCTTCGATTCTGCAAGGAGAAGCGTCTTCATCTTCTACCCCAAAAGATAAAACAAGCCCGCAAGCTAAAAGAAAGATAAAACTCCGCAGAGTATTTGAGAGAGAATTCTCTGATTTTATAACAATTCAATTGATTCTGAGTTTTACATAATAAACAAGCCTATTTATAGAAGAGAAATACTTGTGGAAAAAGTAAACCTATCCCTAGTAGTAAAAGTAAACATTTCCTAATAGCAATAGTAAACCTTATTCTAGTAGTAAAAGTAAAACTTATTCTAAAAGGAAAAGAAATAAAACAAATCCAATCCTAGTAAGGAAAGAAATAAAGCTACTAGCAAATCTAGTCCTAGTAAAGAAAAAACATAAAGTCTTGGCTTGACGATCAAGTCTTTCCTTTTGTACTTCCATTGTCTGCGAATAGGTAAGCTTCTAATTAAACGGTGCTGCTTCAGTATTATTTTGAACATATTTTCTATTTTCGTTTTCATTGAAAATATTAATAAATTCCGTCCTACATCAGACACCCCCACTTGAAAAAAACTCGTCCTCGAGTTTTCTTTGCGATGTGTCACACGCGGCTCTTCCGGAGAAAGATATTTGGAAAAATCTTCATAGATAGCGCACGGCTCTTCCGAAGAAAGATATTTGGAAAAATCTTCATAGATAGCGCGCAGCTCTTCTGAAGAAAGATATTTGGAAAAATCTTCATAGATAGTGCCAAGACACAACTTTTCCT
>JAJPGS010000917.1:0-62069 GCA_028654335.1 Alnus rubra
AGAGCACCATATGGCAAAGACTTATTATATGGTTTCAAGAGCGATAAACCTATGCATAGTCAGGAAAAGGAAGCCGAGGAGACTATTGCAGAAAAAGAGGGTATAACATTGCGCCAGCTTTACGTAACAGTCAGTCATAAACTGTGTTATGCTGTCAAACAACATGTTTCTCATTTGAAAAGGTGCGTAGATTAGAGCTTAGGGTAGCACATGAGATATCTGGAGTGTAGATTATTCTTTTCCTATCATTTATTTACATGGGAATGTTTCTACATATGTTTAGCTTTCAAATCTGTGATATGGGGATAAGAGCTTAGGGTAGCACATATGCATGAAGTAAAATGTCTTTCTTCTGTTGGTAAGAATCTAGCTGGCAAATCCATCTCTACCGAATATTTAGGTTTTGGCTTTTAGTTCCTCATGTGCCTTGGCTTTTAATATCCACGTTTTGTTGCATAAAACTTGTTTAATATCTAATGATAAACCTTTTTTAACTTTTTTTTTTTTTTACATGCAGCTTTGCCTGTGGTGGTAAATTTTCAAAAGGAAGCAGTTCAATTGATTTTGATATTTTGATGAAGCAGCTCAATTCAAGGATGTCCCAGATACTTTTGTTGATGTTCCACCCAAGGCATACCCTCTTGTCATTACATTTCATGATTTTCTGATAATGCTTGATGGAAGTGTGGGTAATTCATACTTTGAAAGATTCCCTTAAAGTAATGAAACATTCTCTTGGCAAGGTTCGTGGTGGATCAGTTTCCTTACAGACATTTATAAGGAAGAAAGAAGTTAATTATGAAAGGTTTATTCATCATATGGCCCCGTTTCAATACCCAACTAACTAAGAATCTTGACTCTTCAAGAGTT
Organism: Alnus rubra; assembly: GCA_028654335.1. Lineage (NCBI taxonomy): Eukaryota > Viridiplantae > Streptophyta > Magnoliopsida > Fagales > Betulaceae > Alnus > Alnus rubra. Next base: position 871 of record JAJPGS010000917.1, read on the forward strand.
TTTACAGGAGATAATTTCTTATATAAAAGTGCCCACAAGCCAGAGGCAGGTGGTGGTAAACTCAGCGTGAAGACTATGTTTTACTATCAAAGGACGATGTTAAGTTTAAATAACGGAAGAGAGAGAGAATATATGAAATCTTTCAAAATTATGAAAAAATGAAGGTTAAAAATGGTGACTTTGATATGGCTGATCTTGTAATTGATCTTCATTGTCGATTAAGAGTGAAAGATACAAGGGTGATGAAATTGATTTTGTATATGTGGATGAGGTGCAGGATCTCACATTGAGCCAAATTGCACTATTCAATATATCTGTAAGAATGTAGAAGAAGGTTTTGTTTTCTCTGGTGACACAGCTCAAACAATTGCGAGGGAATCGATTTTAGATTCCAGATATACGATCTCTGTTCTACATGAAGTTTCTACCAGAATCTAAAGCTGTCGACATGATAAAAGAAAAGAGAAAGGAATAATCTCAGATATTTCCATTTGAGCCAAATTTCCGTACTCACGATGGGGTTCTTAAACTTTCACAGAGTATTATTGACCTTCTTTATCGTTTCTTTCCTCAATCTATTGATGTTTGCAGCCTGAGACTAGTCTTGTAAATGGTGAGCTCCAATCTTGCTTGGGTCAGGGAACAATCAAAACACAATCAGTACTATTTTTGGAAATAGTGGAAAAGCTGGAAGGGTTTTGTTGGCTTTGGTGCAGAACAGGTAATATTGGTAAGAGATGATCATGTTCGGAAGGAAATTACCAATTATGTTGGGAAGCAAGCTCTTGTTCTAACTATTGGAGTGCAAGGGCCTTGAGTTTCAGGTGTTACAATGCATAATTATTTATTCAATTTACTGGTTTATATGGAGATAATTATCATGAAGAGTTTTCTTTGCCTATTTGTTTGCTAATTTTTTTATGAATACAGTTTCATCTGAAAGGTCCTTTTTAATATGTTCAGATTCATCACCATTTTAGGTGGGATAGCATAATCAAATGCTCTTTGTTATGTTCCAGACGCATATGGCAATTTTCTTGCAAAAGTTCAAAGTTTCAAGCTTCATGTCTAAACAGATTTTTGTTCTCTGTTGCTGTAACAGAAATGAAAAAGTTTATTTCTCAAAATTTATTTAGATGTCAACAATTATCACTTTATTTGTACAAAATGTATATCTTTTTCAGTAGTTTATGGTCTTATTTTCTACCCATTTGTGACTCCTATATTGCTCTTCATGTAGGATGTATTGTTGTACAACTTTTTGGCTCATCACCTCTGAAAAATCAATGGAGGGTGATATATAAATATATGGAGGAACAAGATTTACTCAACTCAACTTCTCCCTTCCCCAAGTTTCATGAGGCTAAACACAATGTCTTGTGCTCAGAACTGAAGCAACTTTATGTGGCTGTCACTCGTACGAGGCAGAGGTTGTGGATCTGTGAGAATGTAGAGGAATTCTGCATACCTATGTTTGACTATTGGAAGAAAAAGTGTCTTGTCCAAGTCAAACAGCTAGATGACTCACTTGCTCAGGAAATGCAAGTTGCCAGCAGCCCAGAGGAGTGGAGGTTGCGGGGAATCAATGTAAGTACTATTTATTATGCCATTGATTTGACTCTATTATTGAAACATATTTTGCTCCAGTTGTGAATGAAAAAAAATAAAAATTGAGGTTATTGCATGAAACAAATCATGGTGAACGAATAAGATCGTTCATTTTTTTTTTTGTATCTTTACTTACAATTGTTTCAAAACAATTTGCTGTCTAAAACAGTAATGGTGATGTCTAACTCTTATATTTTTTTTCTTGCAGTTGTATCAAGAGTGTAACTACGAAATGGCAACAATGTGCTTTGAGAAAGCTGGAGATACTTATTGGGAAAGAAGGTCTAAGGCTTCTGCCCTCAGAGCGACTGTGACCGCATGTGCCATTCAAATCCTAAAGTGGCAAATGAGATCCTTAGGGAAGCTGCTGAAATATTTGAAGCCATAGGCATGGCTGATTCTGCTGCCCAATGTTTCTCTGATTTGGGGGAGTATGAAAGAGCTGGTTCGCATTTGATTCTCTGACATTGGTCAACTATATCATTTTATGGAACATAAACATCATCCTTAAAATTAACACTATGCAATTGCCCCTTGTCTCAAGTACAAAAGTTGAGTTGCGTTGCACAAAATTGAATTTTTCATCCCACCTTATAAACAGTGTGTACTGAAGCCTGGATGTCTTGTCCTACTGCTTTGTTTTTTCTTCTACTTTATAATGTGTAGTTCTGCAGTCCTATACTGTTTTTATTGCAATCTTCTTAGAATCTCTGTTATAGTTTGTATCTGAAAATTTGCCATGTGATGTTAGGAAGTTTTTTAGTTAATCTCTGAATTTCGGGGATAAATTGGTCCTTGATGAGGGCCAAATCATCATGAACACTATTTTTTATTTATAGCAAATTTTTATGCTTTAGTTTGTAAGTGTCAAAGTCTAAGTCAGTATTGGTAGATTTTGACTTCGAACATTTGAACTTGTTGTTTCAGGGAGGCTTTATTTGGAAAAATGTGGCGAGCCTGATCTAAAAAGAGCTGGGGAATGCTTTTCTCTAGCTGGATGCTATGAACTGCAGCTAATGTGTATGCTAGGGGCTATTTTTTCTCAGACTGTTTGAAAGTATGCACCAAAGGAAAATTATTTGACATGGGTTTTCAGTACATTCAGAATTGGAAACAACATGCAACTACAGATTCTGCGTGGTTAGAATGGGAAAAGAAATAAACAAAATTGAACAAGAGTTTCTAGAGAGTTGTGCTCTTCATCATTACAAGCTTAAGGATAGCAATCCATGATGAAATTGTTAAAGATTTTCAATCCATAGATTTGATGCGCAAGTTCTTGGAGTCTCATGGTTGTCTTGATGAGCTTCTGATGTTGGAAGAAGAATTAGGAAACTTCTTGGTGGCTGCAAACATAGCGAGGCAGAGAGGGAAGATTCAACAGAAGCTGATCTCCTAGGGAAGGCTGGGAATTCACAGAAGCATCCTCGTTAATTCTTTCCTATGTACTGTCCAACTCACTTTGGGAACCTGGAAGCAAAGGTTGGCCGTTAAAGCAGTTTACACGAAGCAGATGCTTTTAGCAAAAGCCAGAACATTTGCAAAGAATGGGTCTGAAAACTTTTTGCGTTGTTTGTACTGAGGCTGATATTTTATCAAATGAGCAGAGTAACTTGTCCATGATGAAAAACTATTTGAATGCAGCTCAGAGACATAAGAGTGTTGGAGGTGAAATAATATGTGCTCGAAAAATTCTAGATGCTCATCTTCATTCTAACTCCTCAGAGTATGTATGGGAAGATAATTTTGTTTTTGATCTAAAAAAGCATTCGGAACAGAAGATCGCTACAAATCAGATTTCTTTAGAAACACTGATTTGCTTTTGGAATCTTTGGAAAGATAAGATTGTGAACATTATTGAATACCTCGGATGTGCTGAAACCCAAGATGTTAATGAATATGGAGATTTCTGCTTGAATTACTTTGGAGTGCGGAAGCAGTTTCATAATGATAATGCCATCTATCGTTTGCTCAACTCTGATGCTGATTGGGTGAGACAATTGGATAATAGATTCCTTCGTAAGAACAGGAAGGTAGTTTCTATCAATTTTCACCAGTTTGTTTCGACTGCTCAAAGTTACTGGTGTTCAGAATTACTTTCTGTTGGTATGAAGGTTTTGGACAATGTCAAAGCCCTTTATGATTTGTCATTAAAGAATTCTCTCTCCATGTTCTGCCAAAGCATATCTCTTACTCATATCTATGAGGTTGCAAAGTCTCTTTTGGAATCCAAATATCTTGGCCTCAAGTACCACGATAATAATAAGACATTGTGGCCATATGTCAAACTTTCCACTAATATCTTTGGCTACATATTCCCTCTGGACTGGCGGAAATCATTGGTAGAGAACATGTTTTCTTTGAGAGGAACTGAGGTTATGAAGAATTTACTAAAGCAAGTCATACGTAAAAACATCGGCTCAAGGGTAGGCTGACTTATGGGAAAATTGGAAGAGTTGTAATGGTAATTCTTGGATTGGGTAAGCTTGACAAGATTTATGTAAGGAGATTTTGGATAGGTTTGGTGGGATTGACAAGAATTCGCCCTGGAAGACCTTCATTCGAACTCTCTTTGTGAATATGGGATCAAAATTTCTACATGCTACCGTACCTGACAATAGATGTGAATCTCCAAGAGTGTTATCCCTTCTGCTGACGCTTAATGAAGCTTTAGTAAATACTTACAGGGCAGACTGGATGAATGAAGAGGACTATATGTCACCTGGTTGTTTTTTGTATCTTGTTGAGCGCCTACTGATTTTGGCATCATACTCCCAGGGTTACTTTATCACTTCAAAGTCTTCTTTTGCTGAATGGTTTATCTACAAAGAGGGAGATACCGCCCAATTTCCACTGAAGTCACTGAAGTGAAACCATTGGTTGAATGGTTTATCTATGAAGTTGTTCTGCCGCTTATTGATAATAAGGAGGATACAATGAAATGGATCGAAATGTCGAGCATAAATGTGAAAGACCACTATCCACCGCTGGTGTTGAGATTGGTTGCCATAATATGTTTGGCTCATCTGAACTATGGGAATTTTTCAGATTTACTTTTTGATTTGCTTCATAGGAGCTATATTACAGAGCAACTTCCATGTGACTTTTATGATGTCCTTCAGAGCAACTTCCATGCGACTTTCCACCTAAATGTCCTTGCTGAAGCATTTCAAAAAATTAACAATCCTCTTGTAATTGTGAGTTTGGGAAAAAATTGTTCACAATTTCTATGTCCAGATGTCATTTTTGTGGACATGACCATAAAACATTGCAGGGAGGACATTTTAAGAGTCTTGTTTCCAAAGACGGTCAATGCCATGCCAGCTCAAACTGAAATTATTGAAGTGGAAACAACTCATTCTTGCAGTGAAGTGCTTTCTTCAGGCAGTTATGATCAGGTGGGTTGTAAACTTGCACCTTCAAACTTTGTTTTGAACAACATAAATGGAAGCAAGCTGGCAATGGATTATAGTTACTTCTGGGAAATGTTTGAAGCATTTAAGTCATTGGAGAATGGTGGATATCCAAAGAGCTTTTTGCCAATGCTCAAGTAATCAAGGTAAGCAAAATTGCTTTGCATTATTTTCGACTTGAGCAAAAAGCATATGTACATGAGATCCATTACTGAATTTTCCTCTTTTCCTGTGTAAACATCAGGTGGATGTGGACAAAAGTATTCACCTTGTAAGTACTGTTGTGAACGAAAGCCTTCAGAACACTATTTACCATGGTGATGAAAACCTATTGCAGGAAGTAGCCTGCATGCTTGATGAACTGAAGCTACTTTCTGCTGCATTGGGTGTGAGGTAAGTATAATGGAGGTTGATATGCCTTGCCTTCTTAGGCTATTTCCCAAGGGTTTTTTGTTTTCTCTTATGACAGTATCTTAAAATGTCTTTATTTAATTCCTCAAAAATAGAAATATCAGACTTTTTACATACAAAGAATGTACTTGTTACTAATAGAGGCTAGCCTCGGTTTTTCTTTAGATTCCTGTTTCACTCCGATAGTATCATACATCTTAAATCGAGTCAATGCAAATGAATGCATTTCCATACTATTAAGTGAAATAGATAAGACAGAATCTGTACTATACCACAGTTTATTCTACTGGATCTTTCGGAGCCTGTTCACGCACAACTCAATCAAGTCTGATCATAGAAAAGTTTCTGTTCAAGTGAATCAGCCTATCCTCTATGTGACACATTTGCTGATGCTATATATGATGAGTATGATCAGTGCATATATATGATGCATGTGATGGTTCCATTATATGCGACTCACTTTGACTTTGTTTTAAAAATGTAGTATAGTTTGTAGCCACGGAATATCAAAATCCTGCCTTTATCTTGTTGACTTGCTTTTTCACCTTCTCAGTGATTCGGAGCTTGGGAACAATATGTCAACAATTGTAGAAATTTCCAAGAGATTGTTGTCAAGAAGGCCAAAGGTGGAACCTATCTTGAGTCAGCTATTCTTGCAGCACGGCACAAACCTTCTGGTAGAGACATCAGAAACTAGCAATACATCAGTTGACCAGGATGATGAGGATAGTGGTAGCAATGGTAAGACAAATAGTAGTGTTGATAAGGGTAAGTCAAAGGCTTTAGAAGCTGATTTTATGTCTGGAGCCAACAGTAAAAATCAGTCAGGAAACAGGAAACAAGGGGGGAGGGGAAAAAGTCCAAGAAAAATACGAGTGGTAAAGGAGGATGAAAGTGATAAATAGCTGCACATGAGCTGAAAGGTGCTATGAAATTATATGTTTCAAAAATGTTCTTTTTCATATGCACTTGAAAGTGTTGAACTATATAGCATTTTAGAACAGATCATTGAAATTTAAAGCTCAATATTTGGTAGTATTATTGTAATTGGCAATGCTATGGCACTTGTAGTTTTAGGTCCTATATTGTGAAGTTGAATCTCAAATCAAAAGTCTTGTCCATAGAATCGTTTGATAAGTAACTATTTTGTGAAACATAACGGATGTTAAATGATGTCGATGCTTACAAAATGACCTTTACTTTTTTAATTTAAAAAATAAAAAAGGAAAAATAAAAAATAAAAACCTTGAATTAGTAATTATATTGTGATTTATTTTCCTGAGCAAGTGCTTATGTTGTGAATGGTTCCCTAGTTAAAGGCATAATCGTGCAATTTTTTAAAAGGGAAATCAGGTCATTTTTCTGATTATTGATTTTCATATTAGCTGTGTAGTTAAGAGAAGAGAAATAAACACATACATGATAATCTCATTTTATTTTATTTTTGCTCTGTTTCTTTTATTCATTTATTGATTGATTGATCACATTTAACCATTTTTTATGTAAAAAGATTGTTATAAAATGGAAAAAAATATATATATAAAAAAATTATGTCATTTTTTCTATTTTTACTTCTAAAGCTACTTTTTTTTTTTTTTTTTTTTTTAATAGGAAAAGTTCACTTACCCACTCAAACTACCAAATAATTTTCAATTTCCTCTCCCCATGACGAAAATACTCTTATTGAAATAAAAATAAAAGAAATTCTAATCTTTTTTTTAAAAAAAAAAAAAAAAAAAAAAAAAAAAAAAAAACGCAAAATAGACGTTTCCACAGTATCAAAAAATTTCAACGTTAACAGCTTTCTTTTCCTGATGAATGAGCAATTTTTAGAAGTAAACTAAATATTTACAACCCTTCCGAAATCTGGAACTCAGCTACAATCCCCAGCATACAACAAAACTCAAGTATCTCTCTCTCTCTCTCTCTCTCTCTCTATATATATATATATATGGGGAATGATTTGCCCTGCTCCTCTCCAAAAGCGGTGATGTGGTCGTCCGGCCAGTGTGGTCTGCACTCGAGCGACATCGGTGCCTAGTTGGGCAATCTCGCTGAGTGGCTGGGCTGCCCAAGGAGGCATGTCCTGGCCTGGGGGTGGATGCTCTGTTGCGGCTACTGGTGTTCCTGACAAAGGTTTTGGGGCTGTCCGAGCTTAATGGCCCTCGCTCCTCCTCACAAAATCCTTATCAAAAGTCCCTGACGGAATCTGGACGGCCCTTCCATCAGATGTGTCCACGTTGACCTACCCGACTATCCTCATGATCAAGCCCTTGAAAGGTAAGGTTGCGTTCATCACTCCCCGGTGAAGGTTCCGCATGATTCTGATGACGTGGGTGGCAAAGTCGATGGGGATGTGCTGAAGCAAGGCGTACAAGAAGGGCGCCCTCTCTGGCGCGATCAGGTCGGTGATGAAGATGGGGTGGAGACTTGTTGCTACGACCCGGTAAAAATTTAAGAAATCCCAATTTTGAAATTGATGCCCTAAAAAAAATCGATCTCTTGAAATTAATCGGTATATTGTTGAATACCTCGTATTAGTTTTGCAAATACCCTCTATCCTTCGAGAATCCGAAAGCTTCTCAAAGCGATTCGGCCGAAATCCACTTGGGAGAGAAGTTATATGAAGAAAAAGTGGGTTTCGAAATGGGTTTCTGGCGGTTGAAATCCATGCTTAGAGCATTTGTAACGAGCTCGTCAAAGTGAGGAAATCGTCAAAATCGGCTGAGTTTCATCAAAATCGTGTCTGCAACGAACTTGTCTATGCTACAGTAAATTTGGTGAGTGCTGAAATGACTCGTCTGATCTGCTGAGGGCAAAGTTGATCGTCTCTTCTTGTTTTGCAATATTTTATTCAATTTCGCGGGTGAAGGTCGTTGGTCTTAGATAGGGCTGGCAATTTTGACACGACCCGACAATTCGACACGAACACGACACGAAATTAGCGAGTTTGGGTCTACCTTAAAAGGGTTTGGGTCATAAACGGGTCTACCCGTTTATCTTGGTTTGGCGGGTCGGGTCGCGGGTCACCCGCAGGTGACCCACCAAACACGATTAACTTCTTTCTTTTTTTTTTTTTTTTTTTTTTTTTTTCTTATTTCTTTTTTGGGTTAAAAAAAAAAAAGGGGGGGGGAGAATGGCCTAATGGGAAATTGTCAAATTGGGGGAATGATTTGAAAAGTGAAAAGTTGAAAACAAAAGAATCAAAACAGTGAAAACACAAACAAATATATATATATTCTTAAATTCTTAAATTCTTAAATAATATCACAAGTTTCTTAAACTCTTAGCTTGTTAGTAAGTAGTAACTTAATATATATATATATATATAATCACTTACTAATTTTATGTTTATTTTATCTCTTTTTATGTAGAATTTTCTAGCATTTGATGGAGTCGATCATGATGCACAAAAGACTCAATTGAAACTTTATTTGGATGAACCCAAGTATTTGGAGAAGAACACGACATTTGACATCCTTTTATTTTGAAAAGGAAATGAATTTCGTTATCCTGAAGTAGCTGCCATGGCTCGTGATGTTTTGAGTATTCTTATTTCTACTATTGCTTCAGAATCCACTTTTAGTATTGGTGGACGTGTGATTGATCAATATAGGAGTTCACTCAAGCCTGATATTGTTGAGGCATTGGTTTGCACTAGAAATTGGTTATATGGAGAGCAAGGTAATATAAGTTATTTGCATATTTAATTTCTTCATTTACTTGTATTTTTTCATCTTATTTTAATGAAATTAATTTCTTTTATCTTTTGATATAGAACAAACTTCAATAAAGGTAGATAACGAAAAAGAGGATGTTTTGACATTGGATAGTAGCAGTTCCTGTGAGATCCCCTATTCTTTCTTTTGTTCTTATGTTATTGTTTGTATTTTAGCATGTGAGGCAGAATGGTACAATCTGTTAGATCGATATTGAATTGTAGAAAGTAAATGATGTTAGTTGACATCTTAAACTTTTTCAATCCCAATGTAATTATTCTGTTTTTTTCCTTTAGGTATTGGAGTTGAATGACAAAGATGGGCATGTCAAACTAACCTGTGTTGAACTCAATCTGATGGACAATGAGCATATGTAGGTCATTCAAGAAATCAAGACTCAAGAGTGGACAATTATAATGCAGTTTGTTGTATTTGTAAATTTGTAATGATGATGTAGTGTTTTTTTTTTTTTTTTTGTTATTTGATAGACAATTAAACATATTAAGTGATTTGGTGCTAGCCTACTAGGAGACTAGGAGTAGGAGTTTAGAGATGAATTGCTAAAATTATTATTATTTCATTTAAATACCAACAAAAAACCCCCCAACATAATAATAATAATAATATATATATATTTTTTAAAAATAAATAAAAAATAATTTAAGCTAAACGGGTCAAACGGGTCGTGTTGACCCGATTCGACCCATTATGTTAAACGGGTCTCACGGGTCGTGTCGGGTGACACGTGAAATTATCGTGTCTGGGCCCCGACCCGTTAACATAAACGGGTCGTGTCTGGTCTAGGCTAAACGGGTCGCGGGTCTTAACGGGTCTTGTCGGGTGACCCGTTTTGCCAGCCCTAGTCTTAGAGGTGGAAATCGATCGAGGGCGAAACTGATTTAGGGCAAAATTGATCCAGAAGATGCCGGCCATGAGGAAAAGCCGGCCGTCGAAGAAACTGGTCGTTGTGGAAAGTCGGTTCCGATGGATCTAGAAGCAGAGAAGTCGAGCGTCCACCGGTCGTCGAAGCAGAAAAGGTTGAGCCTTCACCGGTCGTCGAGCCTCACCGGTTGTTGAAAAAGCCGATTCGCGATGAACAGCCGGGCGTCGAGCCTCCACCGGTCGTGAAGTCACTGGTCGTCGAAGGTTAGGTCCGTGGAAGTGGGTTTGGGTCTGATCGAAGTCTGGATTTGGTATTTTGTTGGTTGGTTGAAGGATAATAAAAAATAGTATTTATTTTAAAGTAAAGAATATTTGAAGAGTTTGATATTTGTAGCTTTTGAAAACTAAGTAGCTAAAATAACAAAAGTGATATTTTTCGTCAAAATCTGCTGAAATTTTGACAAGTTCACTACAAGTGCTCTTATCGCATTTTGGGTAATTTCGAACGTTTGAGGATCGTGCCAAACGTTCGTCAACCCTAGGGAAAGTTCGCGTATCCTAAACGTGTTTTTTTTCAACTAAAATTTGATAATTTTGCTTCAAAATGATAAGCCATTTCAAATTGAGTTAAAAGAGGATTTCATTTGAAGGAATGATGTTAAAAGACGATTTCATTTGTCACAAGCAGATTCCTCGAACGGTTCTTCCTCATCTTTAACCATGGCGGCATACTCTTTGTCGATGCTTAAAAGGAAGGTTGATCTCTAACGATGTGTTCCCTTTGCAAGAGCTCATTTATTACATTGGCGGCATCTAATTTTGTTCCATTTCAGCATACTCATCTGCCCATACGGGTCATATAATCTGCCATCTCATGCTTCCTTTATGCGCAAAGGTGGAGTAGCAGAAAATCTCATACGGGTTATATCCTCCAGGAATTAGCAGAAAATCTCTCACAGCAGATATAAAAATTCCCATGAACAACTAACAGTTCAAGGAAATTAGGACATTATTGGAGGGCCTACTTATACACGGGCATATAATCCAATTTTTCATGAATGACTATCAGGCCACATCATTCAAGAAAATTTGTGACTATTGGAGTGCCTACTTACCGATGGGCTTTTGATAAGTCACCCACTAAAGTTGCCAAAAGGCTCAACGTCCCATTATTGAATGGGCCTAAAGAGGCCGACAGTCCATAAACTAAAGGAACTGGAATGTTCAATGGCATGCGGTCCAGACAACCAGCAAGGTTTCGAGTGCACTCTCGTCAAGGTACAATGCCCAACACCCGATTCCCCCACTTCGCCAACTTAATAAACTGTCTAATCACGCCATGCACTCTCATAACAAACTTGAGGAAGGAATCCCCACGTCAATAACAGATTACTGCCGAGAATTCCTAAAACCTTGAGAAGCAAGGCGGGGTGACGACCTATAAATGGATATAGGAGGGCCTTTTCTCTGGTGAACCCTTCAACCTCATTTTTCTCTCGCAGATCCTCTTTCCCATGAGTTGCGTTCAATCACTATACTAACACTATCATTCTCTTTCATCTCGATAAAAAAAAAAATCATTGAAAAAATATATTTAAATTGAATAAGTAAATTAAAAAGTTTAATGTAATTACTTTGAAAATATGGGTATATAATTTTTATTTTTTTAAAAAAGAAAAAAAAATAAATGACTTGTTGAGCGAATGTGATTCAGGATTATTCCCAGGATGGGGAATTAATTTCCACCTTTTTTTTTTTTTTTGCACCGTAAATAATAAATATGACTAGAATTTGGGTCTTTGTTATTATGCTAAACTTGTCGTTTGGTTGTTAATTTCCTCTTTTTCTGTTACTTTCGAATCTCATAAAGTAAAGATGTGTTATTAATCTCATAAAGCCAACATAGTTTGGTGAAGTCATCGTTTGGATATTATTTTTTTATGGAGAATTTTACTTATAATTTTTGAGCTTTTTTTTTTTTTTTTTTTTTTTTTTTTTAAATATACTTAAACTTTAAAAAGTGTCAATTTATGATATTTATCTTTTAATTTTTTTTTTCAATTTCAACCATCTGTTAGAATTTTTCGTTAAATCATGTCAAAATTTTCAAAACACCACTTTTTCTTGAGAAAAAAAATTATAGAATTTAGATATTTGTCAGAATTTAACGAAATTTGTAAAATAACATTACCTGAATCTTTGAAAAAATTTATAATTTTTTTTAAAAAAATAAACACATGGGTAATTTGAAAATTTTGACATGATTTAACGAAAAATTCTAACGAAATGTTGAAATTAAAAAAAAAAAAAAATTAAAAGATGAATAACCTAAATTGACATTTTTAAAATTTAATTACATTTTTTCAAAATTGATGAAATGAGCTGAGGGTATAAACGAAGTTTTCCCAATTTTTTTATGAACCCCGAAACTTTTATTTTTCTTTTTCTTCTAACGATTATACAAACAGAGCCTTAGCGGATGATGCTATATATGGTAGTGACGTATGTTTATTTATTTTTTTTTTTTCTTATTCCCGCCTTCAAAGAGTTGGGAAAATTCTAAGAACAAAATACTATACTTCAGTTCGAGGAAAGAAAAAGGACACAGCACTAATGAATTATATCTTTTACTTTTTTGATAACTATACATTCCTAGATTCAAAGCTCTTTCCTTTCTACCTAAGAAATCCCATTCCTCTCTCCTAAGTATATACCCATGGCCTGTCCCTGTTCTAAACTTCTAAAGTTTCCAAGTGAATTGGGTTTTCTTTTCTTTTCTTATCATCGATCACTGATATTGGCTGCAGTTCAGAAGAAGAAAGATTGGGAGAAAGATATTGGATGAGTGGAAATGATGGAGGGGGAAGTTCAAAGACAAAGAGAGCAGCTTTTAATGATCGTGGTGGTTTCCTTGATACTGTGCTTTCTTGGTCCCTTGAAGACATTTACGATGAAAATCTTTACAAGAACCAGGTTTGATTGCTTTAATCCAACATTCTCTTCCTCTTATGGTTTAGTTGAGGAAAAATTTCACTTATAATCTTTGATGTTTCATTATAGCTTATTGTTTAGTTGAGGATTAATTCATGCATTTTAGCTTATTGTTTGATTCTTTATAGGTAGAAAATATTCCACTGGAGTTTGAATCTGTTCATCAGTATTTTGGGTCATACGTTTACCCCTTACTGGAAGAAACTCGTGCAGAACTGCATTCCAGTATGGAGATTATATCAAACGCTCCTTTTGCTGAAGTAATCGCATTTGATGAATCTAAGTCATATGGGAAGAATTTGTATGATGTTAAGGTTGATTCCTGGAGAAACAGATTCAGTGTTCTTGGCAAGGAGCCCTACAAAACGTTGCCTGGAGATATATTAGTTTTAGCAAATGCTAAACCCGAGGATGTTTCTGATTTACAAAGAACAGAATGCCAATGGGCTTTTGTAACGGTCACTAAAATCCCAGAGGATGAAGAAAACGAGAATACTAGTTTTACAGTCAAGGCGTTGGAAGACATTGGGATCCAGAAATCATTGTTTCTGATTTTCTTGATAAATACAACCCCTAACAAGAGAATATGGAATTCCTTGCACATGTCTGGGAATCTGGAGATTATCAAAAACGTTTTGAACACTAATTCTTTCGTAAGTAATTTAATATAAAAAAGTTTAGCATTTCATTTCGATTTAATTTAATTCATTTCATGCATGCGTATATGCCACCAAATCTAATTACAATCAAATCAATCAATCTGAGTATTTTCTTTTTCTCATGTTGTACAACAGATTGAGGAAGATGGTGGCCTCTGTTGTGCTCAGAGAGGTGGTAATTGGGATGAGAAATTTGGGACTAGTGTTACTTCTGAACTGAATGAACCCCAAACCAAGGCAATTCTGGCATGTCTCCATAAGATACATTGCAACCACAAGGTCCACAAGTCAGCTGTGGAACTTATATGGGGTCCTCCGGGTACAGGGAAAACAAAAACCCTCAGTACATTGCTCTTTACTCTTTTAAGAAAGGGATGTAGGACTCTTACTTGTGCCCCATCAAATGCTGCAATCAGAGAAATGGCTTCTCGCACCCTAAAGCTGGTGAAAGAATCCTTTGAAAGAGACATTGGGATTGATGCTTTGTTTTTCTCAATGGGAGATATTCTCTTATTTGGGAATAAGGAGCGGCTCCAACTTGGTTCAGACATTGAAGAGATACATTTGGATCATCGGGTCAAAAGGCTTACTGAGTGCTTAGGACCTCTGACTGGTTGGAGGCATTGTTTTGCTTCAATGATTGATCTTCTTGAAGATTGTGTTTCTCAGTATAATATCTTCTTGGAGAATGAATCACTCAAAGAGAAAGAACACAACAATGAAAATGAAATCAACTCATTTCTTGATTTTCTGAGGAAAAGATTTGTTTCTGCTTCATCATCACTCAAAAATTGTATTATCGTCTTTTGTACACATTTACCAAAAAAATACCTTCTTGAACAAAATTTCCAAAACATGGTCTCTCTTATTGGCCTGCTTGAGTCTTTTGAAACCTTGCTGATTCAAGATAATGTGGAATCTGAAGTACTGAAAGAGCTTTTTTCTCGTTCAAAATTACCTGCAGATATATCTCTGTCATCTATGGATATGCCATTCCTGTTGTATAAAAAGAGAAGCGAATGCCTGTCTGTTTTAAGGACTATTAATGGTTCATTTAATTTGCTTGACCGTCTAAGCGGTATGAGCAAACGGTCAATGGAGGAATATTGTCTTCAAAAAGCTTCCTTACTTTTTTGCACTGCTTCAAGTTCTTATAAGCTGCACTCAGTGCCAATGGAACAACCCCTGAGCATTATGGTTATTGATGAAGCTGCACAATTAAAGGAGTGCGAGTCAACCATACCATTGCAACTTCCGGGTTTAAGGCATGCTATTCTTTTTGGCGATGAGTGCCAATTACCAGCAATGGTTGAAAGCAATGTATGTAAATGCTATTTGGTTACCCCTTTCTTTTCTTTTTTTGCTTTTAGTGTTTTTTCAAAATCTATTATGTTTCTTTTCACAGATTTCTCGTGAAGCTGGCTTTGGGAGAAGTTTATTTGAGAGATTGAGGTCATTGGGTCACTCAAAACATCTTCTCAATATACAGTACCGAATGCATCCATCCATAAGTTTCTTCCCAAATTTGAAATTTTATCACAATCAGATCTTAGATTCTCCAAATGTTAAAAGAAAAAGCCACGAAAAGCACTATCTTTCCTGGCCAATGTTTGGTCCCTATTCTTTTATAAATATAGTAGGTGGAAGAGAAGAGAAGGATGATGTTGGGCGTAGTAGAAGGAACATGGTTGAGGTTGCTGTTGTTATGAAAATACTGCTGAAATTATACAAAGGTTACTCAATTGAAGTATCACATTCTTTCCCTCTTTTGTCTGAATTTAAACGGTTAAACCTTTAATTAACTTCTTCTTCTTCTTTTTTTCCCTCTTTTGTCATTTGCTCTGAATACAGCTTGGGGTGGTTCGGAACAGAAACTCAGCGTTGGTGTTATATCTCCTTACGCTGCCCAAGTAGTTGCAATTCAAGAGAGACTTGGACCGAAGTATGATAACCTTGATGGGTTTGCAGTGAAGGTTAAATCAGTTGATGGGTTCCAGGGTGGGGAAGAGGACATAATAATAATATCAACGGTAAGATGTAATAGTTATCGATCAATTGGGTTCGTATCAAATCCTCAGAGAACTAATGTTGCTCTTACAAGGGCTAGGTAATACTTATGCTGAACTCTTTTGATAAGTTTGCTTTTGCTTCCATTTTAACAAGTGCGGTGAATAATAATTGGCCCTATAATACCTTTAGGCACTGTCTATGGATTTTGGGAAATGAAAGAGCCCTGTGTAATAGTGAATCTGATTGGGAAGCCTTAGTCCGTGATGCTAAGAATCGCCAATGTTTCTTTAATGCCGATGAAGATCATGATTTGACCAAAGCAATATTGGATGTGAAGAAAGAGTTTGAACAATTTGACGATTTGTTCAATGGGTATAGCATACTTTTCAGAAGTGCTAGGTGGAAGGTACTTGGTGTTCAATAGTTATTCTTTCATGCAACATATTTATATTTGTAACTTCTATAAGTGGCAATTTTAATATTCTTGTTTAATTTTTTTTTTTTGTAGTCTTTTTATTATAACTTTTGTACTCAATTTCAACAGGTTCTTTTTAGTGATAACTTTCTGAAGTCATTTCAAAAACTGAAGTCTGTACAGACAAAGATATTAGTTATACAACTTCTAGTTAAACTTTCTAGCGGATGGAGACCCAAGAGGAAGCATGTAGATCCCATATGTGGAGGTTCTTCACAGATTTTACAGCAATTTAAGGTTAAAGGTCTTTATGTTGTTTGTGCAAATGATATAGCAAAAGATTGGAGCGACGTGGTGGCAGAATTTAGGTACTATCAAGTTTTGAAGATCTGGGATATATTACCTACGTGTGATATTCCAAAATTAATCAAACGTCTTGAGAGTTTGTTTGGAAAACATACAGATGACTTTATTAATCACTGCAAAGAGAGATGTCTGGAGGGGTATGTATGTTCTTTTTCATTCTAGTATTTTTGTATGCTAAATTTTAAAACTTAAATGATGCCTTATTTGGATCTTTTAAAATTGCGAGCATCTCTTCTTTATATTTGACATTCTAATTAGCTTAAACTATTTTTTACATTGTTTTTGCGTAGGAATTTGGAAGTTCCAAAGAGTTGGTCATGTTCTTTTGATATTGTCTGGATGAAAAATCTTGATAGCAGTGAAAATGAGATTGATCTAAGTGGTTCTACTTCTGATGGTAGAAGTTATGTTGCGAATGTACAGGTTAGTGAGAGTTTGATGCTGATGAAATTCTACTCCTTATCACCAGGTGTAGTTGGCCACTTGCTTTCTAATCATGATGCTGTTGAATTGGATCTTCCATTTGAAGTAACTGAACAAGAGTTGGATATAATCCTTTTTCGTAGAAGTACCTTTATACTTGGCCGAGGTACTGGGAAAACAACTGTTTTGACTATGAAGTTATTTCAAAAAGAAAAACTACACCATATGGAAAAAGACTTATTCTATGGTGTCAAGAGCGATAGACCTGTGCGTAGTCAGGAAAAGGAAGCCGAGGAGACTATTGCAGAAAAAGAGCGTGCCGCACTGCGCCAGCTTTTCGTGACAGTCAGTCATAAACTGTGTTATGCTGTCAAACAACACGTTTCTCATTTGAAAAGGTGTGTAGATTAGAGCTTAGGGTAGCACATGAGATATCAGGAGTGTAGATTATTCTTTTCCTATCATTTATTTACATGGGAATGTTTCTCCATATGTTTAACTTTCAAATCTGTGATATAGGGATAATAGCTTAGGGTAGCACATATGCATGAAGTAAAATGTCTTTCTTCTGATGGTAAGAATCTAGCTAGCAAATCCATCTCTACCGAATGTTTAGGTTTTGGCTTTTAGTTCCTCATGTGCATTGGCTTTTAATATCCACTTTTTGTTGCATAAAATTTGTTTAATATCTAATGATAAGACTTTTTTAACTTTTTTTTTTTTTTTTTTTTACATGCAGCTTTGCCTGTGGTGGCAATTTTTCAAAGAAGCAGTTCAATTGATTTTGATGGTTTTGATGATGCAGCTCAATTCAAGGATGTCCCAGATACTTTTGTTGATGTTCCTCCCAAGGCATACCCTCTTGTCATTACATTTCATGATTTTCTGATAATGCTCGATGGAACTGTGGGTAATTCATACTTTGAAAGATTCCCTGAAGTAAGGAAACATTCTCTTGGTAAGGTTCGTGGTGGATCAGTTGCCTTACAGACATTTATAAAGAAGAAAGAAGTTAATTATGAAAGGTTTAGTTCATCATACTGGCCCCATTTCAATAACCAGCGGACAAAGAATCTTGACTCTTCAAGAGTTTTTACAGAGATTATTTCTCATATAAAAGGTGGCCCACAAGCTCTAGAGCCAGGTGATGGTAAACTCAGTGGTAAAGACTATGTTTCACTATCAAAGAGCCGAGTGTCCAGTTTAAATAAACGGAAGCGAAAGATAATATATGAAATCTTTCAAAAGTATGAAAAAATGAAGGTTAAAAATGGTGACTTTGATATGGCTGATCTTGTAATTGATCTTCATTGTCGATTGAGAGTTGAAAGATACAAGGGTGATGAAATTGATTTTGTATATGTGGATGAGGTGCAGGATCTCACATTGAGCCAAATTGCACTATTCAAATATATCTGTAAAAATGTAGAAGAAGGTTTTGTTTTCTCTGGGGACACAGCACAAACAATTGCGAAGGGAATCCATTTTAGATTTCAGGATATAAGATCTCTGTTCTACAAGAAGTTTCTACCAGAATCTAAAAGCTGTGGACATGATGAAAGAAAAAAGAAAGGGATAATCTCAGATATTTTCCATTTGAGCCAAAATTTCCGTACTCACGATGGGGTTCTTAAACTTTCACAGAGTATTATTGACCTTCTTTATCGTTTCTTTCCTCAATCTATTGATGTTTTGCAGCCTGAGACTAGTCTTATAAATGGCGAAGCTCCAATCTTGCTTGGGTCAGGGAACAATCAAAATACGATCAGTACTATTTTTGGAAATAGTGGAAAATCTGGAAGGAGTTTTGTTGGCTTTGGTGCAGAGCAAGTAATATTGGTAAGAGATGATCATGTTCGGAAGGAAATTACCAATTATGTTGGGAAGCAAGCTCTTGTTCTAACTATTGTGGAGTGCAAGGGCCTTGAGTTTCAGGTGGTTATAATGCATAATTATTTATTCAATTTACTGGTTTATATGGAATAATTATCATCATGAGTAGTTTTCTTTTGCCTATATGTTTGCTAATTTTTTTATGAATACAGTTATCATCTTGAAAGGTCCTTTTTAATATGTTCAGATTCATCACCATTTTAGGTGGGATAGCATAATTCAAATGCTGGCTTTGTTATGTACACATATGGCAATTTTCTTGCAAAAGTTCAAAGTTTCAAGCTTCATGTCTAAACAGATTTTTGTTCTCTGTTGCTGTAACAGAAAATGAAAAAGTTTATTTCTCCAAAATTTATTTAGATGTCAACAATTATCACTTTATTTGGACAAAATGTATACCTTTTTTCAGTAGTTTATTGTCTTATTTTCTACCTCTGTAGGATGTATTGTTGTACAACTTTTTTGGCTCATCACCTCTGAAAAATCGATGGAGGGTGATATATAAATATATGGAGGAACAAGATTTACTCAACCCAACTTCTCCCTCTTCCCCAAGTTTCAATGAGGCTAAAAACAATGTCTTGTGCTCAGAACTGAAGCAACTTTATGTGGCTGTCAGTCGTACGAGGCAGAGGTTGTGGATCTGTGAGAATGTAGAGGAATTCTGCAGACCTATGTTTTACTATTGGAAGAAAAAGTGTCTTGTCCAAGTCAAACAGCTAGATGACTCACTTGCTCAGGAAATGCAAGTTGCCAGCAGCCCAGAGGAGTGGAGGTTGCGGGGAATCAATGTAAGTACTATTTATTATGCCATTGATTTGGACTCTCTCTATTATTGAAACATATTTTGCTCCAGTTGTGAATGAAAAAAAAAAATTGAGGTTATTGCTTGAAACAAATCATGGTGAAGGAATAAGATCGTTCATTTTTATTTGTATCATAGACTTACAATTGTTTCAAAACAATAATGGTGATGTCTAACTCTAATATCTTTTTTCTCGCAGTTGTATCAAGAGTGTAACTATGAAATGGCAACAATGTGCTTTGAGAAAGCTGGGGATACTTATTGGGAAAGAAGGTCCAAGGCTTCTGCCCTCAGAGCGACTGCTGACCGCATGCCCCATTCAAATCCTAAAGCGGCAAATGAGATCCTTAGGGAAGCTGCAGAAATATTTGAAGCCATAGGCATGGCTGATTCTGCTGCCCAATGTTTCTTTGATTTGGGGAAGTATGAAAGAGCTGGTGCGCATTTGATTCTCGGACATTGGTCAACTATATCATTTTTATGGAACATAAACATCATCCTTAAAATTCTATCTCTTATAGTCATCCTTAAAATTAACACTATGCAATTGCCCCTTGTCTCAAGTACAAAAGTTGAGTTGTGTTGCACAAAATTGAATTTTTCATCCCACCTGTGTGTACTGTCCTACTTTGTTTTTTTCGTCCACTTAATAATGTGTAGTTCTGCAGTCCTGTACTGTTTACTTATTGCAATCTTCTTAGAATCTCTGTTATAGTTTGTATCTGAAAATTTGCGATGTGATGTTAGGAAGTTTTTCAATTGATCTCTGAATTTCCGGGGATAAATTGGTCCCTTGATGAGGGCCAAAAAATCACCATGAACACTATTTTTTATTTGTAGCAAACTTTTTTATGCTCTAGTTTGTAAGTGTCAAAGTCCGAGTCAGTATTGGTAGATTTTGACTTCGAAAATTTGAACTTGTTGTTTCAGAGTGGCTTTATTTGGAAAAATGTGGCAAGCCTGAGCTGAAAAGAGCTGGGGAATGCTTTTCTCTTGCCGGATGCTATGAACTTGCAGCTAATGTGTATGCTAGGGGCTATTTTTTCTCAGACTGTTTGAAAGTTTGCACCAAAGGAAAATTATTTGACATGGGTTTTCAGTACATTCAGGATTGGAAACAACATGCAACTACAGATTCGGGTGTGGTTAGAATGGGAAAAGAAATAGACAAAATTCAACAAGTGTTTCTAGAGAGTTGTGCTCTTCATCATTATAAGCTTAAGGATAGCAGATCCATGGTGAAATTTGTTAAAGCTTTTCAATCCATAGATTTGATGCGCAAGTTCTTGAAGTCTCATGGTTGTCTTGATGAGCTTCTGCTGTTGGAAGAAGAATCAGGAAACTTCTTGGAAAACATAGCGAGGCAGAGAGGGGAGATTCTACATGAAGCTGATCTCCTAGGGAAGGCTGGGAATTTCACAGAAGCATCCTTGTTAATTCTTTCCTATGTACTGTCCAACTCACTTTGGGAACCTGGAAGCAAAGGCTGGCCGTTAAAGCAGTTTACACAAAAGCAGAAGCTTTTAGCAAAAGCCAAGACATTTGCAAAGAATGGGTCCAAAAACTTTTTTGCTTTTGTTTGTACTGAGGCTGATGTTTTATCAAGTGAGCAGAGTAACTTGTCCATGATGAAAAATTATTTGAATGCAGCTCAAAGACATAAGAGTGTTGGAGGTGAAATAATATGTGCTCGAAAAATTCTAGATGCTCATCTTCTTTCAAACTCCTCAAAGTATGTATGGGAAGATAATTTTGTTTTTGATATGATAGAGCATTCGGAACAAAAGATCGCTACAAATCAGATTTCTTTAGAAACACTGGTTTTCTTTTGGAATCTTTGGAAAGATAAGATTGTGAACATTATTAAATACCTCAGATGTGCTGAAACCCAAGATGTTAATGAATATGGAGATTTCTGCTTGAATTACTTTGGAGTGCGGAAGCAGTTTCATAATGATAATGCCATCTATCTTTTGCTCAACTCTGATGCTGATTGGGTGAGACAATTGGATAATAGATTCCTTCGTCGGAACGGGAAGGTGGTTTCTATCAATTTTCACCAGTTTGTTTCAACTGCTCAAAGTTATTGGTGTTCAGAATTACTTTCTGTTGGTATGAAGGCTTTGGACAGTGTCAAAGCCCTTTATGATTTGTCATTAAAGAATTCTCTCTCCATGTTCTGCCAAAGCATATCTCTTACTCATATCTATGAGGTTGCAAAGTCTATTTTGGAATCCCAATATCTGGACCTCAAGTTCCATGATAATAAGGCATTGTGGCAATATGTCGAACTTTCCACTAATATCTTTGGCTACATATTTCCTCTGGACTGGCAGAAATCATTGGCAGAGAACATATTTTCTTTGAGAGGAACTGAGGTTATGAAGAATTTACTAAAACAAGTCATACGTAAAAACATCGGCTCAAAGGGTAGGCTGACTTACGGGAAAATTGGAAGAGTTGTAGTGGTAATTCTTGGATTGGGTAAGCTTGACAATGATTTATGTAAGGAGATTTTGGATAGGTTTGGTGGGATTGACAAGAAATCGCCCTGGAAGACCTTCATTGAAACTCTCTTTGTGAATATGGGATCAAAATTTCTACATGCTACCGTACCTGACAATAGATGTGAATCTCCAAGAGTGTTATCCCTTCTGCTGACGCTCAATGAAGCTTTGGTAAATACTTACAGGGCAAACTGGATTAATGAAGAGGACTATATGTCACCTGGTTGTTTTTTGTATCTTGTTGAGCGCCTACTGATTTTGGCGTCATACTCCCAGGGTTACTTTATCACTTCAAAGTCTTCTTTTGTTGAATGGTTTATCTACCAAGAGGGATATACCAGCCCAGATTCCACTTCAGTGGGTGAACTGCAACCATTGCTTGAATTGTTTATCAATGAAGTTGTTACGCCGCTTATTGACAATAAGGAGGATACAATGAAATGGATCGAAATGTCTGGCATAAATGCGAAAGACTACTATCCACTGCTGGTGTTGAGATTGGTTACCATAATATGTTTGGTTCATCTGAACTGTGGGAAGTTTTCAGATTTACTTTTTGATTTGCTTCAAAGGAGCTATATTGCTGTGCAACTTCCATGGGACTTTCATGTTGTCTTTCGGAGAAGATTGAAACATTTCCACAATGTAAATGTGATAGCTGAAGCATTTAAAAAAATTAACAATCCTCTTGTAATTGTGAGTTTGGGAAAAAATTGTTCACAATTTCTATGTCCAGATGTTATTTTTGTGGACATGACGGTAAAACATTGCAGGGAGGACATTTTAAGAGTCTTGTTTCCAAAGACAGTCAAAGCCTTGCCAGCTCAAACTGAAATTATTGAAGTGGAAACAACTCATTCTTGCAGCGAAGTGCTTTCTTCAGGCAGTTATAATCAGGTGGGTTGTAAACTTGCACCTTCAAACTTTGTTTTGAACAACATAAATGGAAGCAAGCTGCTGCCAAGGATTATAGTTACTTTTGGGAAATGTTTGAAGCATTGAATTCATTGGAGAATTTTGGATATCCAAAGAGGTTTTTGCCCAATGCTCAAGTAATCAAGGTAATGCAAAATTGCTTCACATTATTTTTCGACTTGAGCGAAAAGCATATGCACATGAGATCCATTACTGAATTTTCCTCTTTTCCTGTGTAAATATCAGGTAGATGTGGACAAAAGTATTCACCTTGTAAGTACTGTTGTGAACGAAAGCCTTCAGAACACTATTTACCATGGTGATGAAAACCTATTGCAGGAAGTAGCCTGCATGCTTGATGAACTGAAGCTACTTTCTGCTGCATTGGGTGTGAGGTAAGTATAATGGAGGTTGATATGCCTTGCCTTCTTAGGCTATTTCCCAAGGGTTTTTTTTGTTTTCTCTTATGACAGTATCTTAAAATGTCTTTATTTAATTCCTCAAAAATAGAAAATATCTTGACTTTTTACATACAAAGAATGTACTTGTTACTAATAGAGTCTAGCCTCTGTTCTTCTTTAGATCCCTTGTTTCACTTTGATAGTTTCATATATCATAAATCTGAGTCAATGCAAAAGAAAGGAATGCATTTCCTTACTATTAAGTAATCTGGATAAGACTAATAGAGTCTAGCCTCTATTCTTCTTTATTTTGCTGACTTGCTTTTTCTCCTTCTCAGTGAACTAGAGCTTCGGAAGAATATGTCAACAATTGGAGAGCTTTCCAAGAGATTGCTGTCAAGAAGGCCAAAGGTGGAACCTATCTTCAGTCAGCAATTCTTGCAACACGGAACAAACATTCTGGTAGAGACATCAGAAGCTAGCGGTACATCTGTTCACCAGTCTGATGTTACAGGCGTCCGTAACAAAAAATGTAGGTTTGGTAAGATAATTGGAGGATTCATGGGCTTTCTAATTTTAGGGTACGTAGTTCGAAGAACCCTAACACTTTTAAAAAAAAACTAATAGAGTTAGAATAATCAATTCTCATACTATATTGTATTTTAGAACATAGTAGAAGGAGATTGCCCTATCTTTTTGTGCAGTAAATATGATGTGGTTTAGGCGTTCTTTGTTTGAGGCATTGAAAGGAAATTCTAATCCCCCAACTAAGTAAACTTCATGCCTAATCAGCAGCATAAAAGGGTCCCAACTAAGTAAATATGAACTTCATAGAGCATTCTAACTACATTTAGAAAGCTACTAAATATAGGAAAGTTGACTTCATAATTCTAAGACGGCTTAGGTAAATCAAGGTTTTGAAAGTCAAATCTCAAATCAAAAGCAAGTACTCTTAAAATTAACTTAATGCAAACAATACAAAAATTAAAAGAAAATTTCTAAATATATATATATATATTTTCAAGGAAAAATAATTTCGTTAAAAAATATTTTACGACGAAAAACATTTTATATCAAAACAAACGGAGCATAAAAGAAATGAAAAAATATTTAAGGAGAATCTACAAAACCATCAATAAAAGAATCAAGCAACGAAACCATCAAGGTGGAGACAATACAGCCAAAACTTTACAAAGAAAGATGAGAGGAGAAGAAAAAAGAGTGGAAGAAAAAAAACACAGAATTTTTAATTTTAAAATTTGAGAGTGAACAGCATGCTTCCCAAATTTTATACTAGATTGGAGAGTTATAATATTATTTTTAATATTTTATTAAAGGAATATAATAATATTTCTTTACTTTTTTTTTCGTACTTAATAAAGGTTTTTAGCTTAAAATGACTGCCCCGCGTGCTAACTTCTTTTATTTTTTTACACAAAAAATAAAAATATTAATACAATTTTCATGGCAAAATACTCAAAAATAAAATAAAATAAAACTCAAAACTCAAAACTTATTTCAACTTTATATCCGTCAAAAATAAATAAAAACACCTCCTTAAAAGTCTATCAAACACACCTCCTAACAATGACCGTTTCATTTGCTAAGTTTTTTTTAACTGCTCAAAGTTATTGGTGTTCAAAATTACTTTCTGTTGGTAGGAAGGTTTGGACAGTGTCAAAACCCTTTATGATTTGTCATTAAAGAATTCTCTTTCCATGTTCTGCCGATGCATATCTCTTACACATATCTATAAGGTTACAAAGTCTCGTTTGGAATTCCAATATCTGGACGTTATGTTCCATGATGATAAGGCATTGTGGCAATATGTCAAACTTTCCACTAATATTTTTTGTTACATATTTCCTGACTAGCAGAATTCATTGGCAGAGAGAAAACATGTTTTCTTTGAGAAGAACTGATTTCGATTTAGCCAACATGACTTTTCCCATAAAAAAAGTACCTTTAAATGATGTCGATGCTTACAAAATAACCTTTACTTTTTCAATTTAAAAAAGAAAAAAAGGGAATAAATAAATAAACCTTGAATTAGTAATTATATTGTGATTTTTTTTTTTTTTTTCTGAGCAAGTGATTATATTGTGAATGCCCCCCCTAGTTAAAGGCATAAATCGGGCAATTTTTTAAAAGGGAAATCAGGTCATTTTTTTTTAATTATTGATTTTCATATTAGCTTGATAGTTAAGAGAAGAGAAATAAACACGTACATAATAATTTCATTTTTTTTACTTCAAAAAAAAAAATTAAATAATAATCTTTTTTTTTTGCTCTGTTTCTTTTATTCATTTATTGATTGATCCCATTTAACCATTTTTTATGTAAAAATATTGTTATAAAACGGGAAAGAAAATTATGTTCTTAATTTCCATTTTTACTTTTAATGGTACTTTTTTTTTTTTTTTTTTTTTTTTTTTTTTTTTTTATGGGAAAAGTTCACATGCTCACTCAAACTATCAAACAATTTTCAATGTCCTCTCCCCCATGACGAGTATACTCTTATTGAAATAAAAAAAAAAAATTCTAATCATTTTTTTTAAAAAAAAAAATTAAAGAATAAGTAAATAAATAACTAAAATAAAAAAAACCCAAAACAGACGTTTCCCATCATACAACAAAACTCGAGTATCTATACACACAACAGAAAACACAACTCCTACACAATTCTAAGATTTTTTCTACTTGTCGCAAATTTACATTTTGAAGCAACCCCAACAATAATTTTCCATCTAATATTTTGAAGAACCTGCTCTTCCAAACAATATACACCAAGTGGGTTGATCATAGTCTCCCCAATATGAACCATAACCAGAGATTCTGACCTAGCAAGGGCCAACTCCAGTTTTGATCACAAATGACACTAGAAAGGGGCGTGAATGGCTGATTTTTTTTCGAATTTTTTTTTTTTTTAAATTTATTGGAATATTTATGTCTTGTTGAAAAATATTTAAATGTTTGGGAATACATTATCAATGTAGTGGTAGTTTGAGTGAAATATGTGAACTTTTTTCTTTTTTATTTTGTTACCAAACATCATTAATAGCCAAAAAGCACTAAACAATATTTGTCAAACAACTCAAGAGCTTTTTAGAAGTAAAACTTTTGAGATATGTTATTTGCATAATTCTTACACAACAATTGAATGTTGATGTGTCCATCATTTTCTTAAAAAAAAAATTAAAAAGAGAGAGAAGTGATTCATGCACAACCCATATTGCACAACTATTTCACAACCAAGGCACATAAGGTGGGACCCATGCATGTGTGTCCCACATCTCGGGGTTGTAGGATAGTTGTGCAAGGATTGTAATTTTATCATTTCTCTTTTGACAAAGCTCTATAGACAGAAGCTCTATTTCTTTTCCATTTCCCATCCGCAACTTCATCCATATTTTTTTAAAATTTACTATTGAATATGTAGAACCCAGATGCATGTCCAACAGATCAAATGAAGAATTTTTTTAAAATAATAATAATAATAATAATAATAAATTAGAGAAGAAATGGACAAAAATTGGAGGAATATAAGGTCTCGTCATAGTAACATTTTGAGAAATAACTGCGACATTTTTTTTTATGTCGGGCATTACAAAACATTTGGGGTGTACAATCAAACACTTAGTGTACTGTAGGACCAATAATCTTAGGGTTTTAATCAAATGTTTGTGCTATATTGTCGAATGTTCGAGTTTAGGGTTTTATCGAGAATTCATGTGACGACACTTTTTTTTTTTTTTTTTGAAAACATACAAACGGATCTTTATAGTGACACTACTACATGTCGCTCAGCCAACATATGGCACATACCCCATAGCATGCACCTGATAATTAGAGTTACATCTAACAACGAAATATAATAATCAATATGCAGCGGAACACATATCATAAGCAGAAATACATCTAATACATAACAATTAATTACAATAAGAATTATTTACAAGTCTATTTATTTAAGGCTTATATAACATATTACACTAATTACATACTAAAATACAGGCTCAACAAATACATATGTCACGTAGGACACGAGCCATAAATAAATAATCAAAAATGCGGACTACCCATGAGTCCGACTTATGAATGTCGCGATGTGCTTCATTCATAGCATTCATACGCTAAGCAAATTGGTCATCCTCTACATCCGCGATACCTGCAGCCAAGAAACCATCTCATCCGTATAGGTGAAAGAATGAGTTCACTGTCTCAGTACATAATATCGAGACCTCAGTGATATTAAACTGACTGAATTTTCGCAAAGAACAAACTTTTCAGTTTTAGTCTTGCGAACACTATATCAGTTACCAATTTTGTAAACTTTTGTTTGAAAAACCCTCATAGCTGATATAGCAAACACCGACTAATAGAAAACATTTTAAACATACTATGTAATTGAGACTTATACGAAGAAGTTTCACTGTTGGAAACAACTACATACATTCTCACTTAATATAATACTTTTGATTCAGTGGCTTAGGCTTACATACACAAGAGGGCGTTTGCATGCACGTAGACCTTAAGCTTGAAAATAATGACATTTAAATCATGCAACCATTCGATAAAAATATACAAATGCTCTTGTCCATTAAAACTCATATGCATACTAATACGTTTAGTATAAAACTACTATATATCATATTATGAAAACATCACACTCATAAAGACAATGTCATACATGCTCATGCTAGTTTCCGTTCATTTACTCCCTATTGCCAGGTACCATGGGACGTGAACCCCCACATAATTAATCCATTTACTCCCTATTGCCAGGTACCGTGGGACGTGAAACCCCACTTAATTATTGTATGTCCATGCTGTTCTTGTTTCATGTTCCATGCTCATGATCAATTAGTATATTATTACTTTCATGCTCATGCCATAGACACATACTTTCAATATAAAACAACAAACAATTCAACACATCAATTCATCAATCAATATTTGCGTAATTTAAATCTCAAACCACTTAATGCAGTCAAACATTTAAATCATAATTCATATCACACTTCACATTCATAAATCAATTCACAATAATGTTATTGGCATAATTTTCAATATATTCGAAACTATTTAAATCATCTAAAACATATATTTTTAATATAACGTCAGTTTGGTAAGAAAAACACATTATTTGCATTTCAATAAACTACATAAAAATAGTATTTTGCTTAGTGAGTAAAATACTCACATTGATTGCGCGGATTTAAGCACTAAGTCTCCTAGACACCAACTTGCAATGTATCACTGTGGAATAAAACATTGCACTATTTAGCACTTTAAATAATTAACACTATAATTAGCACTTGAATTGCTCAATGCTAAACTGTTAAAAAACCCATAATATTTTTAAGGGTTCCAAACGTCTACCCACAAATCCTAGACACTAACTAAAACTTAAACAACACTAACCCAAAGTATTTACTAAGTGTTAGATATTAAAATCACTATCTAACTATTTACTCATAATATTAATTACTAACCCACAATTAATTTCACTAACCCATAAATTATTTTCACTATCACTTTTATATAAACATTAACCCTAAAATTATATTCACTAACCTTTTTACAATAATTACTAACTTATCAACTTAAATCATTAACACATTTAAGATAACATTAACCCATAAGAAAATCTTAGAGTTAACTTTGCAAATACTATTTAAACTAAATACCCATAATTATTTATCTTTACTAACATTAGAACATAACCCATAAATATTTATTTTTTACAAAACTCATAACTAATTTGGAATTAATCATCACTATAACCACAATTAATCCACAAATTAACAATCTAGGTTTTAAAACACTTAAAAACCCCAAATTAATTTAACCCATCAAATTAGGGTTTCTAATCTTGAATCCAAATCACCAAAACACTACCCCATTCATAATATTATTAACCCAATAGTATTTACTAAGGGTTAATCACATGAAAACACCACTAAAATTAAATACCCAAAAGTTAGGGTTTGAGGAAAACTTACCAAAATTTCATTAAACCAAAACTCATAGTTTGGGTAGCTTTAAGCAAGTTCCAAGTAACCAATTACCTAAAAAAACACTAGATTAAACTCACATTTCAAGATTTTAACTCAAAATTACAAAATCGTGAGTTTAGTGTTTTACTTTAAAACGATCAGTGAAAACGTAAATACTTACTCGTAGATTATATTTCCGAAGTCAGATTTGAGTTTGGAAACAAGAGAGAGGCGTGCTTTGTATTATTATTATTATTATTTATTTATGAGGGGCGCCTTATCTTTGTTTTCTTTTCTTTTGTGCGGCCCGTCACTTTGTCATACATGTGGGGCGCAAGTCGCCCCACATTTGTAGTTTATTTTATTTTTTTGACTTTTCTTATTTCTTTTCTAATTCTTCTTTTTATTTTTCTATTATTTCTATTTTTTTTTCTATTTTCTTTTCTTTTATACTTTAAAAATATTCATTTTCATTTTTAATTGGGGGGGACTCCAATTGCCTTGCAGAGTCTTGGAAAAAAATTTGTAAGCAAAGAACGGATGTTTGTTGCTGGAAAACAAATAAAAAATAATAAAATAAAAAGGGCTTTGCAGATGATCTATTTTTTTATGATGGTGATATAATGATTATGTTTTTTTTTTCTTATAAATTATTTTACTTTGTAAGCAAAAGAACGAATGTTTGTTGTAGGAAAACAAATAAAATGAAAAGAGCTTTGCAGATGATCTATTTTTTTTCCTTTTATTTTTTTATGATGATGATATGATGATTATGTGTGTGTGTATGTGTTTTTTTTTTTTTTCTTATAAATCATTTTGTAGCGTAATTTTATATGAAAAAAAAAAAAAAGCCATGAACTCTGAAATTAAAAAAAAAAAAAAAAAAGGTCATAGTATGACTGTTTATATTTCTAAAATAAAGAAAAAAATGTCATTAAGAATATAAATTATATTTGTGTTATAAGGGTGTTTTAGAAAATTTGATTATAATATGATTCTATTAACCAATGTATTGCACTATACCAAACAAAAGAATACATATTTAATGTTCTATTCCACCATTACAACCAAACAAAATAATATGAATAGTTATTCCATTCCACCTTCATCTATTCTCAGGAATAGTTATTCATTTTCCTAATGGAATAGACATTCCGCGAACCAAACGAGGCCTAAATTAATTTCAATCAATTATTTACCCAAATTTCATATTTTAATTATTACGAAATGTCTCGGACATTACAATTTGAATCTCACTTCGAACGTTCATGACTAAAATTTCATTGATCATTCGATTCCAACTTATGTTCAGTCCAACAAAAAAATCCTTTAAAAGGTCAAAGGCCTCACACTATACCAAATGGGAACCAACCCTAAGATCCTTAAATCATAATTAGAACGTACTTAACTCTAATTGATGTTCGGGTATTACATAAAGTGACTTGATTTTTTTCTTTACTCAAAAAAATTTGGAAAATTCTAAGAATAAAATACTTTAGTTTGAGGAAAGAGGAGGACACTACCCAAAGAACTTCTTTTACCATTCTCTGTTTCTTTCTTGGCAAACTCTCTTAGCATTTCTGGTGAGCTTTTCTTTAAAAGTTCGAGAAAACTCAAAAAATGGTCATTTAACAAGCTTTCAACTCTATCTCAAATTTAACTTTTGTCAAACAAGCTCTCCAAATATCAAGAGCCAAAAAGTGAGAGCTATTTAATTTTTTAAGGTTATATATTCATTTCCCTTCTCTCTCTCATCTACCAAGAACAAAGAAATAATTAAAAATAATAATATTTAACTAAAATAGAGCAAGATGTAGAGAGTTTGATGATTGGTTCCTTTTAAAAGTGGCTCTCCAAATTAGAAAATGTAAGTTTTTCTCCTCATTTTAACTTTTGTTTGAAGAGCTCACTAGGAGTGCTCTAAGAGCATTTACACTTGGCTAGCCAAATGTTATTTTGTCTACCCGGAATACAAATTTGGATGAAAAATTACATGCATTCAGCTAGCTACTTTAACAAAAAATTCGGTGAGATACTAGAGTGCTCAATAAATTTGGTGAGTATTTTTCACTCACCAAGTGTTAAAAAAACATTTTTTTTTTTATTCTATCTGGAGGGCCTACTTATCGATGGCACAATAAAAATTCCCATGAACGACTATCAGTTCAAGGAAATTAGGACATTATTGGAGGGCCTACTTATAGACGGGTATAAAATTGAATTTTTCATGAATGACTATTAGGCCACATCGTTCAAGGAAATTTGTGACTATTGGAGGGCCTATGATGAGTGTCAAAAAGTGTATATTTGGACCCCTTAATTTACACTAGTTAGACCTTTAGCTTTGTTATTTTCTGATGTTTTGACTAGTTTTGATGTTTTTGCGTTTTTGCAGGACAATAAGAGAAAAATGGCAATTTTCAAGTCAAAATACATAGGAAGCTGGGAAATCCAGAATTATTAGGACTTTGATCGATCGACTCTAAAGTCGATTGAGCGACTTTTTCCCGATGTCGATCGATCGACTTTGTGCTGACCTGGAGTCGCAAAAACCCTAGCTAACTTTATAAATACCATTCTTTTCTCATTTTTTCAGAGGAGAGACCACTTGGGAGTGCCTTAGGCCCTGTTCTCACTGTATTTTGGGTTTTTTGGGTTGATTTTGACCTAAAACTTCAATCATTTGTAAGTTTCTTTGATTTTAATGCATTCTTGTTGTTTATTTATGATTTCTTTAGTTCTGTGTAGCTAAAATTCCATCTAGGGTTGATGATGAAACCTCACCATTGAGGAGATACTATGTTTTCTTGCTTGTTCATGCTATTCGAGTTTATGGGTTTTGATTTCTCATTGTTCTACTTCATTTATTGAGATTATTCTTGGATATCTCTTGTGATTTCCGGATACAAGTGATGATTTGAAATAGTTTCATTAAATTGATGGCTTGGGTTTTTATTTATCAAAATGTTGGATATTTGGTGTGTTTCATTCTACGGATACATTTGATGATTTAGTAAAAACTAGATATCTTTTGTGATTTGTGCAAGAATGGATTCATTGAATGATTTAAATGATTTTTGAAGCAAAGTAGAACAAACACAAGATTTGTATGTTGAGAACTTCAAATGGTGTAGATGAACATGAGAATATGTAGCTATGATTTGGTGGCTGTAGATTCCAAAACCTTAGAACTCTTTATTTTCATTTGTTTGTTTATGTTTTCTTTTATCAAAAACCCCTAAATTTGGAACTAGGTTAAAATATGATTAGTTTAAATAGAGATTAATTTTCGCAACACAATTCCCTGTGAGATCGACCTCGCACTTGCATAACACTATATTGCAAAACGATTCGTGCACTTGCGAGTATTATAATTTGCACAATAGCCTACTTATCTATGGGCTTTTGATAAGTCATCCACTGAAGTTGCCAAAAGGCCCAACGGCCCATTACTGAATGGGCCTAAAAAGGCCGACGGTCCATAACTAAAGGAACTTGAATGTTCAATGGCATGTGATCCAGACAACCAACAAGGATTCGAATGCACTCTTGTCAAGGTACAATGCCCAACACCCAATTCCCCCACTCCGCCAGCTTAGTAAACGGTCTGATCACGCCATGCACTCTCATAACAAACTTGAGGAAGGAATCGTCAAGTCAATAACAGATTCCTGACGAGAATTCCTAAAACTTTGAGAAGTAAGGCGGGATGATGACCTATAAATGGATATAAGAGGGCCTTTTCTCAGGTAAACCCTCCAATCTCATTTTTCTCTCGCAGATCCTCTTCCCCATGAGCTGCGTGCGGTCACTATGCTAACACTATCATTCTCTCTCATCACGATAAAAAAATCATTGAAAAAATATATTTAAATTGAATAAGTAAAATAAGAAGTGTAATGTAATTACTTTGAAAAAATGGGCATATAAACTTTTATTTTTTTTATAAAAAAAATAACAAAAATGAAGACGACATTTGTTGAGCGAATGTGATTTAGGATTCTCTAATTAAAAGAGTCTATTCGAGAGGATGGGGAATTTCCACCTCGATTTTTTTTTTTTTTGGCACCGTAAATATGACTAGAATTTGGGTCTTTGTTATTTGATCTACTAATTAAACTTGCTGTTTGGTTGTTTCCTAGGTCTTATTGTTGCCTATTTATCAAGCCAACAAGGAAGGGGGGGGGGGGGGGGGGGGCTGCCAAACATAGTGGTGTGGAACGTGGATGGATTGAAAATGAAAATGGTGAATTCCTCGTTTGGATATTATTTTTTAAGGAGAATTTTACTTATAATTTTTGATTTTTTATCTTTTTTTAAAAAAATATATTTAAAATTTAAAAAGTGTTAATTTAGGGTATTAATCTTTTAATTTTTTTTTTTCAATTTCAACACTCTGTTAGAATTTTCCGTTAAATCATGTCAAAATTCTCAAAACACCCATATTTTTGAAAAAAAAAAAAAAAATCTTAGATTTAGGTATTTGTTAGAATTTAACGGAATTTGTAAAAATAACACTGCCTGAATCTTGTAAAAATTTTATAATTTTTTTTAAAAGAATAAATACATGGGTGTTTTTAGAATTTTGACATGATTTAACGGAAAATTCTAACGAAATGTTGAAATTGAAAAAAAAAAAAATGAAAGATGGATACCCTAAATTGACATTTTTAAAGTTTATGTACTTTTTTTTTAAAGTGGTGAAATGATCTGAGGTTATAAATAAAGTTTTCCTTATTTTTTGATGAACCCTGAAAACTTTTATTTTTCTTTTTCTTCTAACGATTTTACAGATGGAGCCTTAGCGGATGATGCTATGATATAGTGGCATGTGTTTTTTTTTTTTGTTTTTTTCTTTTCTTTTCCCGCCTTCAAAGAGTTGGGAAAATTCTAAGAACAAAATACTAAACTTTAGTACGAGGATATAAAAAGGACACAGCACAAACGCATATCTTTTACTTTTGATGAGTAGTAAAGCTCTTTCCTTTCTACCTAAGAAATCCCATTCCTCTCTCCTAAGTATATACCCTGTCCCTGTTCTAAACTTCTATAGTTTCCAAGTGAATTGGGTTTTCTTTTCTTGTCATCACGGATATTGGCTGCATATCTTGTACTATATATACATTCCTAGCTATAGGTTCAAAGCTCTTTCCTTTCTACCTAAGAAATCCCATTCCTCTCTCCTAAATATATATACCCTGTCCCTGTTCTAAACTTTTATAGTTTCCAAGTGAATTGGGTTTTCTTCCATTTTCTCATCATCACTGATATTGGCTGCAGATAAGAAGAAGAAGATTGTGAGAAAAGATATTGGAAGAGTGGAAATGATGGAGGGGGGAAGTTCAAAGACAAAGAGAGCAGCTTTTAATGATCGTGGTGGTTTCCTTGATATTGTGCTTTCTTGGTCCCTTGAAGACATTCACGATGAAAATCTTTACAAGAACCAGGTTTGATTGCTTTAATCCAACATTCTCTTCCTCTTTTGGTTTAGTTTAGGAAAAATTTCTCTTATAATTCTTGATCTTTCATCACTTTTATAATTAAGTATTCAAACTTTAAAAAGTGTCAATTTAGGGTATCTATCTTTTAATTTTTTTCAATTTCAACCATCCGTTAGAATTTTTTATTAAATCCTATCAAAATTCTCAAAATACCCCTATTTTTTAGGAAAAAAAAAAAAGAAAAAAAATTACAAAGATTTAGGTGTTGGTCGGAATTTAATGGAATTTGCAAAAATATCCTTGCATGAATCTTTGAAAAAATTTATATATTTTTTTTAAAATGAGTATTTTGAAAATTTTGAACACTTTTTAAAGTCTGAGTACTTAATTGCAAAAGTGATGAATAATCAGAGGTTATAAGTGAATTTTTTCCTTAAGTTTATTACAATCTATTATATATTGTCTCATGAGATTTTGTCACAAATTTTTGAATAATTTATAGCATTTAATACTCCATGAAACATTGAGACGCTAAAAATAAAATTTAAAAAATATTAAAAAAACTAAAAAAAAAAAATGCAATATCCGCAATTGCATCCGCAAAATACGTATATCACTTTTAGATATCCACATCCGTGTCATGTTTTTACTAATCACATCTGCGTTGTGACGACCATTTTTTTTTCATTTTACTTTTGACTTTTCTTTTCTTCTTTTAATTTTTTTAATTTTTTTTTAATATTTCTTTTCTATTTTAAATTCTTTAATTCTTTTCTTTTCTTTATTTAATTTTTCTTATTTTCTATTTTCTTTGGACTTTAAAAATATTTTCTTACATTTTAATAACACTAAATTAACCTCAGTCAATTATTTACTCAGTTTTCGTATTTTAATTACTACAAAATGTCTTGGACATTACATTCCTCCCTCCTTATAAAAATTTTGTCCTTGAAATTTGGACATCAAATCGCTTTACACATATACGTGCATGCGTTCTATGTTTGAAATACCCATATATGCACGCATGCGTTTTACATGGGGTACTTACACAAAAATTGTATGATATAACAATCATACCCGCATTTATTCGGTAAAATGAGGAATCACTCCCGCATTTAACGATTACACACCCATGTGGCTTCCTCAACATCGTGATTTCACCACAGAGTTCTCACTAATGAAATGAATTTAGTGTTTTCTTACAAACTATCACTCGCTTTGCAACCTTTCACTAGGACTGAGCATGGGGCGGCAGGGGGGGGGGGGGCGGGGATGCCCCTTTTTTGGCCCCGCACCTCGCTAAAATCTCCCTGCACCCGTGCGGGGCGGTTGGGGTTGGGGTTGGGGTGGGGATGCATGGGGCGGGGATCCGCGGGTATGCGGGGATCCCCGCAGGTATAGAAAGAGTAGACAATTTTCTTCAATTGTTGTTGCCATCATGATAGAAACTCTACAAATAAATCCATCAATTCAGATATGAGATTTCTAACAAAAAACATAAACGGATATACCAACAAGGACAAAAACCAGATCTAAGATTTTCAACAAAAGCCATATATAGATATACCAACAAAAACTAGATCTAAAATTTCCAACAATACAAAAACCAAATCTAAGATTTTCAACAAAAGCCATATATAGATATACCTAGGGCTAGGATTTCCAACAAAAACCATACAAAAACCAGATCTAAGATTTTCAACAAAAGCCATATATAGATATACCAACAAAAACTAGATCTGAAATTTCCAACAAAAACCATATACAAAACAGTGAAGTGAAGCTCTAATTCTCTAAAAAATAAAAACACCTGCAAACCTGTTGCAAGCTTCCCACATTCCCATCTCTCTCGCACCTTCTTTGATAAGTTCTCCCCATTTCCGCTCTTGAACCCATCTTTGTTGGATCTCCGACTAGTGCCCATAACAAAACGTCAAAACCCAAATAGTGAAGTGAAGATTGAAGAAGGTGAAGAGTGGTGAAGGGGTGGCTGAAGTTTGTGAAGAGAAGAGAAAGTCCAGAAGAAATCGAAGTGAAGCTCTGAATCTTCTAATGAGAGGGAGAGGAAGAGGAAGAGTCTAGAAGAAAAATAAAAAAATGAAAACAGAAGAGGCGTGCTGGATTTTCTAATTTTTTTCCTTATGTTTTCTTACGCGGGGCGGGGCAGGTCCCCGGGGTATTTTTAAAACTCCAACCCGTGCCCACATAAATACCCTTAAAACCCGTGAAAATAGGGGCGGGGCGGGGCGGGTCTTGCGGGTCCTGCTCAGCCCTACCTTTCACATGTCAATTTCTATTGAATATGAAGAAGCACATCACAAGTAAAGGGTCGCAAACACGTTTGCAACAGAGAAATACGAGGAAATGTCATGGATGCCCGCTAAAATTAGAAGACATCATAACCGATTACATGACGAAATTCACATTTAACACTAGGGACAACTCAATATATTCATAATTGAGCACATCATATTGCCTAAAGCGTTACATGTTTCGCATTGGCAACACCTTGCATTTCCCAATATCACTAACTTGAAACACAGATTTGCTGCGAGGTTTATCCACATAGCTTACCATCACTATGTAGTGAATATCCACTTTGAATGAGTACAATATTCCCTAGAATCATGCACCACTTCAAAGCTCGCTGATCGTTTCACACCAACTTCATACTAAATGAAGTGGCGTTTATCATTCGCGTCCATACGACGCTACGTGCGATACATCGTCAATAGTTGTAAACTACTATAACTAGTAGTCACAATCAATGGCGGGTATCATATCCAACTCCATGGATTCCCACACGCATAACTTAGGTGTATCCTCAAGTGTTTAAATAAATCTGTCGGATCAGTCGTTCACTTGTGAAGGGTACGTCGAGCTAACATTCCTAAAACACTTTGAATCAATCTCACCATCATAAGATTTCAACACAGTGCTTTAGCTGTGACAGTGGCTTAGGTTGCACATTAGGACATCTTGCCATCAAGATCTCCTAGCACAACAAGCCATTAACGCTACCTTGTGTCTCCGTCTCTCAACACCGGAGTGCATCAAGACTTGGGTGTTAAGTGTGTATTCCACACGCACAACACCATCAAGGCATTGTCCATAAAATAGTAAGGCATAGACAACGGTTACCAACTCTGAATCATGAAGAGAACAACGCTACTTATGATCCACAGTTGACAAGTAGCATAGGTTACATCCTTGCCGTTACACAAAGGTGCATCCCCGCCCTGTCGCGATGTATCTGTGCAAGCCACATACCCAATAATTTCAATGGGTAGTTTAAGCATAGGTGCAATCGTGTGTTCACGTTCTACTATGTTGACTACATGTCCATTATCGTCATCACATAAACCAAGAATGACACTTCCTCAACCAAAGCTCACTTCTCATGAGCTTGGAGAAGAATCACTTTTACTAAGCACTTCCAACACTGATATCAAGTGTCTTCCATGCTCGACACGACAAGTCGAATAAACTAACGTGTCAACTGTACACTCAGCTACTCAGATGTCTAGGTACCCATGGAAAGCTTAATTCATCAAGTCCATAAATACTAATGGTGTATTTGTCAATCCAAATGGCATCACCAAAAAAACTCGTAATGGTCATACCATATATGAATTGCTGACTTTGGTACATTTTCTTTCGCACCAATAGTCAATGGTATATCGGAAGAAAGTCAATCTCCCAAGAATATCGAAACTCCATGAGTTGACTAATCAAGCCGTCAGTTCTCTTTATGAAACACTCATCCTAGATCGTTGCTAGGTTTAGCACACGGTAACCTATGCATTCTCGCATAGACTCACGACTAAAGTGGAAACATCTGCACTATCCAGATGTTCCCAACTCGGACTCGATATGAGCTTGGCTTAGGCATAAGCCAAACACAAGTATACACTCTCGGACATTCATCATTGTTGAACGTCAAAGAGGAATTGCGGAGTAATCTCGAAAACGAGACCTACAAGGTTCAGACTCTCTATACTATGGGGTAGGAATACAAATACCCACTCGTGATTATCTACGTTCACTTCTACTTTTTGATCGTTAATCCATTCCAAATTGACACCAAATCCCTAACGAGTTAATATTGTATTTCAACATGGTAAGCTTTATTTGTTTAGCATGTTGAACACTGAAATCCTATATGCATGACATTAAAACTCAACACATTACATGTTGAAGCTAAATATGCCAGCATTGGAATCCTACCTTTGCTGGCAGTCTTTTTTCTAATACCTATGGCACACTTGTCCACACGCTCCCTATAAGTGAATGCGTTATCAATATGAGTGGCCATGCATAAGTTCTAATCTAAGGGTTCAATGCTCAATTTGCATAGCTTACAATGCAAATGAGACAAGGGCGGACAACTTAACATATCAAACTAATTGAGTTAGACATTGTAGCTCATCATTTCAAATACTAGAGCTAACAATGTCACTACCCATATAGTGCTAAGGCAATGACCTCCATGTTTACTGTGGACAAATGTGTCACCAAAAGAAATGGTCACGCACATTAATTTTAAACGTTTGGTGCCCATTATGCATGTAACAATGCATAGTGAAACATACGAATGGATAAAATTCAAATAAGCCAAATGCACACAATACTACAACATAAAAGTATAATACCTATGGCAGCATCGGCATCATTTGTGATGGTTGGACGAACTTCAGCATTGCTCGGTGTGAGTGGGCACACCATACTTGAGCAAACTGTCTCGGCTGATAGTTTCCCGCTAAAGGTACTTGACTTTGACTGCAACAAGTTGGCGACCACTTGTGGAATGGTCTCCTCGACCATATTTACAATGTGCCTTAGATTTTCTACGATATATATTCAAGTGTAGCTCCCACACTTTACACTGGCAACACAAGAGTTGCTTTGAGTCAAAGCGGCTAACGAGGGACATAGCTTTATAAGGTGGCCAAGTATACCACATCGAAAGCATACCCGTGATTCAACATGACACATACACCAAAGTGTGGCTTCCCACAATTGGTACACTGCGTGATACCGAACCAGCTCGTAAAGACATCCTTTTCTCCAAGGAACTTAGAGCCACAACCAGTAAGTTGCTTCTTCGGAGGTGAAGAAGCATGAGCTCCCAATGGAATTGACCATTTTCTACTCAAATGATTCGTGGTCGAAGGTCCATCAATGAGGAATGCCTAAAACCACTACTAATGAACAATTTTCTCGATAGAGAGGGAGGAGATGGAGATGCCTAAAATCACATCCACCTCAATCACCCAAAGAGGAATCCTCTTCCTCATTGCGTATCGACATTGCTTGTGTAGGCGGCATGACTATGTTTGCACAATGAGATGCCACATAGACAACACTGCGTAAAGAAGACTACATGCATCACAATACCCATGCAATGCACATAAGAAGCTTATTCTAAAATGTTCCTCACTTAAGCGATATACTCTACACAATCACATTAAAGTTAACCTACAATGTGAAAGTGAGAGGTAAGCTAACTATACGTAAATCAGATGATACGCATCACAAAATCCATGTAATGCATATAGAGTATTGTATTTTAATTTTCTATCTTTATTGAAGCTTTTAGAATTTCCTATGACTCTTTTGTTAAACTTAAACTCTGACACAACCCTAGGTTTCCGCTTTCCGCTTTTCCTAATCAACCCTAGAGCTAAATGCTCTGATACTGTCTGCTGTGACGACCCATTATTTTTTTTCATTTTACTTTTGACTTATCTTTTCTTCTTTTCTTTTTTTTTTATTTCTTATTTCTTTTCTATTTTAAATTCTTTAATTCTTTTCTTTTCTTTATTTAATTCTTCTTATTTTCTATTTTCTTTGGACTTTAAAAATATTTTCTTGCATTTTAATAACACTAAATTAACCTTAGTCAATTATTTACTCACTTTTCGTATTTTAATTACTACAAAATGTCCTGGACATTACACGCGTGGTTATTGCAGTTATTATCTACTATTTGCATATAGGTAATAAGCATTTTAGGCCTTCTAGGATCTGTGAAGATTTTTTTTTTTTTTTTTTTTTTGAAAACATATATAAATGGATCATCACAGTAGCACAACTACTTGTCGCTCAACCAATATACGGTACTCATCCCATAATATGTACCTGGTATTTAGAGTTACGTCTAAGCAGCAAGACATTCAATTATACATAATCAGAATAGCGGAAAAACACTTTTATAACATAACTGTTAATTATAAAGAGCCATACATAAATCTATAGGTTTAGGCTTAAAGTTAACATTAATTTACATACCAAAAGACTGGCTCTACAAAATACAAGTGTTACGTAGGACACGAGCCAACAACAAAAGACTACCAAAATGGGACGCCTAAGTCCACATAGCTACAACACCAGCGATATGCCTCAGTCGCAGTACCCCAAGTACCGTGCTACAGGGTCACCCTCTAGATCCGCTGATCCTGCAACCAAAACATCAATATCTGTACGGTTGTGGGGTTAACCACATCCGTACAGGTGAAAGTATGAGTTCACCACCTCAGTAATAAATTACTGAGGTCTCAGTGGTATAAGACTCACTAAGTTTTTGCATAAAACGACATTTTACTTAATCTCTTGTTTACAATAACGGTTATTGTTTTGGTTATGGAAACTTGTCTCTTAAAATTACATCATAGCAGAAGGAGTAAACACAAACACAACATAACAATATTGTTCTTATTTCAACATGCTCACATACAAATTCATACTATATTTCAATCATCAATTCTTAATTATATCTCAATTAACAATTCATACTATATCGACAGATCATAAACAACATTATGCATGCTCAATTACCAACCCAGACCAATACAAAACAATGTAGTTCCAAAGGGGATACCGGCCACAAGTTCTTTAATCCTACACCATAGAGGATACAAACACATTAGTCTTTAAAACTGTGCTATAAGGGATGCAAGCCCATTAGTCTTTAACCTAACCATAGGGGATACAAGCCCATTAGTCTTTAATCCTATGCCATAGGGGATGCTAGCTCATTGGCCTTTAATCCTATGCCATAGGGGATGCTAGCCTATTTGTAACAACCCACCCCCAATGACACAATATTGTCCACTTTTAGCTCCCCAAACCAGACTTCTCAAGAGGTCACCCATCTTGGGATTGCTCTCGCAGAAGCACGCTTAACTGCGGAGTTCTGATAGGTTCATGACTATCACGGCTTTAAAACGCGTTGTGTCATAAAGGGTGCATTTATACATATAATCACATCCTCATTCCCAGGCGATGTGGGACGTCACAATCACCCCCTCTTTGGACCCAGCGTCCCCGCTGGCGTCCCTCATTTGGCTTGTGCACGCTCCCACCATCTCAGGCTGGGAAATGGCTCTGATACTATTTGTAACGACCCACCCCCAATGACACAATAGTCTACTTTTGGCTCCCCAAACCAGACTTCCCAGGAGTTCACCCATCTTGGGATTGCTCTCGCAGAAGCACGCTTAACTGCGGAGTTCTGATAGATTCATGACCATCACGGCTTTAAAACGCGTTGTGTCATAAATGGTGCATTTATACATGTAAGCACATCCTCATTCCCAGGCGATGTGGGATGTCACACTATTGGTCTTCAATCCTATGACATAGGGGATGCAAGCCCATTGGTCTTTAATCATATGCCATAGGGGATTCTAGCCCATTGGTCTTTAATCCTATGCCATAGGGGATGCTAGCTCATTGGTCTTCAATCCTATGCCATAGGGGATGCAAGCCCATTGGTCTTTATTCCTATACCATAGAGGATGCTAGCCCATTGGTCTTTAATCCTTTGCCATAGGGGATGCTAGCCCATTGGTCTTTATTCCTATGCCATAGGGAATGCAAGCCCATTGGTCTGTACACACTATGCCAAAGAGGATACCGGCCCTAAGGTCTTTTCCAGCCCAATGCTTTATGCTCAAAACCATATACCTTTGCTTTTCAAGAACTATGCCTTTTAACACATGCTTTCTTTATAAATCCATAAACAATTTAACACATCACTTCATCAATCACTATTTCCGTAATTTAAATCCCAACAATAGCTCACAATCAAATCATTCAAATCACACTTTTCTGTCACACATCATTTCTCATAAACATCATTAATATATTTCAACATAATTGAAATTACTTAATACATCCAAAACATATTATCAACAATAGTCGGTTCAGATTTATAGAACATCATATACCTTTTGCAATTCATTAATATATGAAAATAATAGTTTCTTGGTGAGTAGAATACTCACCTTGGCTGTGCGGATAACAAGCTCAACTATAGATTATTAGACAACCTCTTGCAATGAACCACTGCATTTCACAATGCAATAACGCATTAAAACTAAATTAAAACCCTTAGTTCTAAATGCCACATAGGTTCTTGGTTTGTTTTAAGAACCCATCATTATGGCACCCCATGTAGTTTCTAGGGTTTTCTTGTATTACCCATTAATTAATTAAGCCAATACCTAGAACATTCATAGGTTTTTAATTA
Organism: Alnus rubra; assembly: GCA_028654335.1. Taxonomy (NCBI): domain Eukaryota; kingdom Viridiplantae; phylum Streptophyta; class Magnoliopsida; order Fagales; family Betulaceae; genus Alnus; species Alnus rubra. The sequence goes on from JAJPGS010000917.1 coordinate 44,262, forward strand.
AAAACTTCTATTTTATACAACTCATTAGCATTGAGACCTGACTTCCTAAATACACATTTTCCATAGAACCAATAAATAACCTAGGATTAATTAACACTCTAGATACAATTAATCCACTAATTAATAATCTAGGGTTTAGACACTTAAATGCCCCAATTTAATTCAACTTATCAAATTTAGGGTTTATGTCCATACTTCAACAATTTACACAATTGAAGTTTTAATCCTTTAATCCAACAATCCATGGCTTAAATAGTGTATAGGAATTCACCATACATGAAAACCTCAAGTTAATTTTAACAATTTAGTCAAACACCCAAAATTGACCTAACTTAGATAAAAATTAAGGATTATGAATTATCTCAAAATAATTGGTAAATTGGAGATCCTAACATTCAAAAATCGTTACCCAAAGCTCAAAAACAATGAAGAGCTTGATTTGAAGCAAAGCCCAAGCCTAACCTATGATTTACACATGAAAGAGAGTAAGAGAGAGGGCTGGAAATTTTAAAAATTACAGCCCTAAAAACTGGTTTCATCCTCTCAAATCCCACCCAAAAGCTTTGTCTTTCAATGGGTGTTAAAGCCCCTATCCATAACCAATCTTTTGTCTAAGAGGAAGAGAGAAAAATGAGAGAAAAATGAGAGAAAGGGAGAAATAGAGACTTACGGTTTTAGTTGGTAGGAAAAGCCCTCAACGGTTGAAGCTTGCCAAATCACCTTCAAACCATGAGGAGATTGCAAGAGAATAAGAGAAAATGGAGAGGAATTGACGTAATGGAGAGGGAGAACCAAGGGCTGCATTTTGTGTGAGTTTTAGGTGAGAAAAGAAGAGAAAATCTGAATGGGGAGAGTGAGTGGTCGTGAGCCAAGGGGAGAAGATAAGGGATTTATGCAGAATTTCCGAAAATACCCCCCAAACTTACGTGAGAACATGGGTATTAGTGGGCTTTAGTGGAAATTCATGGTTTGGGCCCAAAAAATGCCATTCTTGTCTCCTTTCTTGGGCTACCAATTTCTAAGTCTTACAAGCCCATAGTAAATTGATAAAGTCCCTTTGCTTAATTTTACACACTAACCCATAATATTGTATTTAACTATAACAAACCTATTAATAATATTCTACCTTTGTCTCTTCACTTTTCTTAATTAAATCATCAAGTGTAATTTTACCACACTAAATGGACTTAATGTTATTTAATTCCTAATAAATTTATTAAATAATTTCTTGGACATTACATCCCTCCCACCTTATAAAAATTTCGTCCTCGAAATTTGGACATTAAATCATGATACACGCATACGAGTACGCATTCTATATTAGAAACACTCATGCAAGTATGCATTTTACTTGGAATATTCGCACGGAAGTGATATGATAAAACAATCGTACCCGAATTTATTCGCAAAAATGGGGGATCACTCCCACATTTTACGATCGAGCACTCATGTGGCTTCCTCAACATCGTAATTCCCTACAGAGTTCTCACTAATGGAATGATTTTAATGTTTTCTTATAAACCATCACTTGCTTTGCACTTTTTCATAGGTCAATTTTCATTGAATATAAAGAAATTCATCACAAGTGGAGGGTCGTAAACACACTCACAACCGGGAAACACGGGAAAATGTCATGAGTGTCTGCCAAACTAGGAGACATCACGACCATGCATGCTGTAGGTTCGCTTGTTTAGCACTAGGGACAGCCCAATGTTTCCTGAATTGAGTTCATCCTTATTGCCAAAACGTTAAATTTTCCGCATTGGCAACACCTTGATATATACAAGGTTACCAACTACGAACCCGAACTCGCGACGATGCTTATCCACATAGCTTTTGTCATCACTAAGCAGCGAGCATCCTCTTCGAATGAGTGCAATCTTCACTTGAATCATGCATCCATTCAGAGCTCAACAACTGTTTCACCCCAACTTCATCCAAATGAAGGGACGTTCCACATTCGCACTCATACAATTCTACGTACAGTGCCATGCTAGTAGTTGCAAGTTACCATTGCAAGTAGACACAACCAATGGTAGGTATCTTGCCCACTTCCATGAAAGACAGGCACTCCATTAATTTGCATCATTGCAACTGTTATGCCATTGTTCTAGGTACACTTAGAGTCAATCTTGCCATCATGAGATTTCCTACTTAGTGCATTAGTCATGACATTGACTTAAGTAGTGTGATAAAACATCTCGCTATCAAGGTTTTCTAGCACATCAAGCCATCATAGCTGTCTCGTAATTTAGTCTCTCAACACAAGAGTGCATTAAGACTAGGGTGATAATTGTGAGTTTGACACTTCAACATAGAGAGATTGCCTACAAATTTGTGCGAATCACATACCCACAATTTACATGGGTAGTTTAAGCACATATGCAATTGTGTGTTCACGTTCTAACGTATTTACTATGAATCTATTCTTACTCAGTCCATGAACCAAGAAAGACATTTTCTCAATCCAAAACTTGCGTCCCAAGAGCTTGGTGAAGAATTTACTTCACTAGGCACTTCCGACACCGATACCAAATGTCTTCCATGCACGACATAATTAGTTGTATAGACTAACTAGACGACGTTACACTTAACTAATCACCTGTCTAGGTACTCGTGGAACGTTTGAATCATCAAGTCCATAAATACCGATGACATACATGATAATCCGAATGGCATCACCAAAAATCATAATGTTCATACCATGCTCGGGTCACTGACTTTGGCTCCCTTTCTTCTTCTTTTTTCTTTTTTTTGGATTGTGTGTGTATGGTATCTCGTAAGAAAGCCAATCTCCAAGAATACCAAAGCTCCCTAAAGTTGACTGAACACATCGTCAGTTCTCAATAAGGAACGCTTATCCTAGATCGCTACTAGGTTTAACACACGATAGTCCATGCACATCCACACAGACACATGACTATAGCGAAAACATCCGTATAGTGAAACAGTACCGAAATGTTCCTAATCCATACTCGACTTTGAGCTCGACTTAGGCATAAGCTAAACACGCTAGTGTATACTCTCAAATATTCATCATCGTTGAACGTCGGAGAGGAATAGCGGTGTAACTCGCAAACGAGACCCGCAAGGCTTGGACTCTCTATACCATGAAGTAGGGATATAACTTCCCACCGTGCTTACCTATGTTCATTCTACACTTTGATCGTCAATCCATTTCGAATTGACATCAAAGCCTAAATAACTTAAACATTGTAGCTTGTCATGTCCAACACTAGAGTTAGCAATGTCCTTTACGCTAAGGTAACGACCTACATGTTCGTTATGGGAAAATGCATCACCATATAGAAATGGTCACACATGCGTATTGGTTCTAAGGGTTCGGTGCTCATCATGCATAATCATACAAATGCAAATGAGATAATGATGGAGAACAGTTAAATCAAGCCAAATGCACGCAATGCTATGAAACAAAGGTATTGTACCTATAGCAACATTGGCGACATTGGCTGCATTCCCATTGGCTTTGGCATTTTCCTGTGCAAGCATGTTGTACACCTTTGCTGGCGCCATTGGCCTAGGTTGATTATTTCTCGCCTTAGACGCTTGGATTCTAGCAGTGACTTGCTGACAATTCTTGGCACAATGGCCCACTCGGCCACACTTGAAGCACGTTCTAGAAGTTCCCCATCGACACACATCTAAGTGCATCTTCCCACATCTACCACAGGATGTGACACCGACGCTGTTCTGACTCACAAGAGCACTTTGTCCCCCAATAGATCCCGATCTGCTACTAAAAGACTGCTTCTTTGGTGGAGGGGGTGAAGGAGATGAAGGGGCTCCCAACGAAAGTGACTGCTTCCTATTGTTATAGTAAGCAATTGCTTCCAGGATTCCCTTCTCAGCCATGGTGGCAGTGTGCACCATATCGACATAGTCAGTGACTTTAAGGAAGATAATCTTCTCAAGGATTTGTGGAGACAATCCATCACGGAACCTCTCAATCTTGGTCTCTTCATCGGGTATGAGGCGTGGAGCATACCTCGAAAGTTTAAGGAACTCAGCTGAATATTGTTCAACTAACATGTTCCCCTGTTTCAGGTCTTGGAAGTCTCGGGCACATTGTTGTCGTTGTGCTCGAGGGAAGAATCGGTCGTTGAATTCCCTTTTGAAACGTTCCCAAGTGATAGGAACATTAAGACCCAACTCTTCCGCTATGAGGGCTTTTGCAGACTTCCACCAATAATTGGCTTCACCTATTAATTTCAGCCCTGCGTATTTGGCCTTTTGTTCGTCAGTGCAACTTAGTGCATCGGCGAGGTCATCAAAAGAGGTTACCCAGTCTTTAGCTACTATAGGCCCCCCACTTCCGTCAAATACTGGTGAGTTGTGTTCGAAGAAGTCGGCCAATGAGCAACCGACAAAAGCCTCTGGTTCGCCTAGTCTAGGCAAGGCGGCCAACAAGGCTGCCACCAGTTGCCCAACATCGGGCATGGGTGGAGGCAGAGGAGGTGGTGGAGGTGCATCGCCACCACATCGATTCTCATATCCCTCTTCGTCATTACGTCGAGGTGCTCTACGTTGTCTAGGCGGCATGACTCTGCGCAATCACATTGAAGTTAATCTACAATGTGAAAGTGAAAGAAATGCCACTTAAACAATCGCAGATTATATCAAATGTATTACATGAACTATACAATGCGCACAATAATTTCATTTAAGCTATTCCTATCTTTGTTGAAAGCTTTTAGAATCTTACGGCTCTTTTATTATCCTTAGACTCTAACACAGTCCTAAACTTCCGCTTTTCGGTTTTTCCTAACCAACCCCAGAGCTAACCTCTCTGATACCATTAGCTGTGACGACCCTTTTTTTTTTTTTTTTTAAAACATACATAAATGGATCATCACAGTGGCACGACTACTTGTTGCTCAGCCAATATACGGTACTCATCCCATAATATGTACCTGGTATTCAAAATTACGTCTAAGCAGCGAAACATTCAATTATACATAATCAGAATAGTGGAAAAACACTTTTATAACATAACTATTAATTATAAAGAGCCATACATAAATCTATAGGTTTAGGCTTAAACTTAACATTAATTTACATACCAAAAGACTGGCTCTACAAAATACAAGTGTCACGTAGGACACGAGCCAACAACAAAAGACTACCAAAATGGGACGCCCAAGTCCACATAGCTACGACACCAGCGATATACCTCAGTCGCAGTACCCCAAGTACCGTGCTACAGGGTCATCCTCTAGATCCGCTGATCCTGCAGCCAAAACATCAGTATCTGTACGGTTGTGGGGTTAACCACATCCGTACATGTGAAAGTATGAGTTCACCACCTCAGTAATAAATTACTGAGGTCTAATTACTGAGGTCTCAATGGTATGAGACTCACTAAGTTTTCGCGTAAAACGACATTTTACTTAATCTCTTGTTTACAATAACGGTTATTGTTTTGGTTATGGAAACTTGTCTCTTAAAATTACATCATAGCAGAAGGAGTAAACGTAAACACAACATAACAATATTGTTCTTATTCCAACATGCTCACATACAAATTCATACTATATCTCAATCATCAATTCTTAATTATATCTCAATGAACAATTCATACTATATCGACATATCATAAACAACATTATGCATGCTCAATTACCAACCTAGTCCAATACAAAACAATGTAGTTCCAAAGGGGATACCGGCTGTGACGACCCGTTTTTTTTTTTTTTTTTTGGTTATAAAACGTAAAACGAATCCTCACAGTGGCACGATGATATGTCGCAAAGCCAACATATGGCACATGCCCCATAACATGTACCTGATAATCAGAGTATAACATACATCTATCTATGCAGCGAAAAACATAAATCTGAATAGCGAAAATTACAACTTATACATCTATCACAAGTTAATTACAACAAAGAGCCATTTAACATCTATCTGTTTGAGTCTTATTAACACTATAACAATAATGGCTTAACAAAGAATAAGTGACACAAACGTCACAAGCCATACCAAACCTATAAAATAGTGGACAACCCGTGGTCCGACAATTACAACTGTCGCGGCGAGCTTCAGTCATAATATCCCAAGCACACTGCTACCGACCCATCGACTATACCGAAGTACCTGCAGCCAAAGAAACATCATCTACACGGTTGTGGTGGTATCCACATCCGCATAGGTGAAAGAATGAGTTCACCGCCTTGGCATGAAACATACTAAGACCTCAGTGGTATAAGACTAACTGAGTTTTCACAAAGAACCAACATTTATATTATTTTAGTCGTGCGAGCACTATATTAGCCACAATTTACCAATAGCTAATGCAGCAAACACCGACTATTTAGAAAACATTTAAAACATACTATATAGCTGTGAACATATATAGAAGTTCCAATCTACCGCTTAGAAGATTCTACATATAGACTCCTCTATAATAATACTTTTCACCGGTCGCTTGGACATATGTGCACACGATCACTCCATCACAGATATCACGTATACACATAAGTCTTAAGCAAAGAACATGGCATCTTACTCTTCCGTACTAGGACAACATCCGTCAACAAAACACTCGCAACACCATCTCTAATCGTATTTCAGCTTCGTGCCTTGACGCCAGTAGATCATGAGAGCACTAGAGCTAAACTCAATCATGCTAACACGTCTTTCCTGGAGAACAAGAACAGTCAACCTTCCTACTCATAGACATGCCATTACTCGCACTCGGGCAATCATGTATCCATGTACTTTCAAGTTCAATGTATGACCTTAACACATGACTATCCGATAGAAATATACATAAGATCTTTTTCATGAAGACTCTTATGCATTCCAATACGTCTAGTAAAACTACTCATAACATAAAAACATCACTCATTAAACAATGCTATACATGATATGCATGACTGGGTCTACTGGGGCTTCGGTCCCCCACGATGCTGATAACTGCTGTTTTACTGTGTATCCTGCTCCTTTACTGCTGTACTACTGTTGATGTATGCTCTATACTACATGCTCAATGTTCCGTGCTTGACCAGTATATATTTCACTACTGTATCATGCTCAAATCATGCAGTTGTTAAATCACATCCTTTTAAAACTAAACAAATCCAGCATTTTACCCAACACTTTGAAATCATTCAAAACTTCGTTTCTTTATCAAATCTACGCAGTTTCAACATGACATGTTCTCAAACAATTTGCATAATTTAAATCTCAACCGCAGAACTTAACACTTTAAATCTATTCAATACTTTTCACTCATACACTATCTCTTTAACATCATTGATATAGTTTAAACATAATAGAAACTAAACAAATCATCTCAAAGCATATACATTTCATCATATGGTTGGTTCGGATTCATAAACAATATATATATTTTTATCAATCCAATACATATAAAAATATATATTTTTTCAGTGAGTGGAATACCCACCTTGGCTGCATTGGACTCCAACTCGAACACTCCTTGGACTCTAGTCACTTGGACTCTACATTGGAGAACCAATTAAAGTCTCCAATCCGAACATGATCCTGCAAACATTGGTATCGTTAGACTACACTATTGAATCTAAACTCTATGACACATAGACTACTCGCGTGCTCACCCATTGCGTAACCCGCTTCTAAGGCTAGCTAAACACCTTAAGCTATTATTAGATTAGTCGTTGGTTATAGGTTTGCGTCTTATCTTATTTATCAACTAGAAGACGCATCTATTATTTCATTAGCTTATTTGTTATTGTTGTGTCACATTATTATTCCTAATCATTTTTATAGCTTGTTGCTTATTTACTAAGTTCACAATATATATATATATATATATAATATAAAAAATATATATATATATATATAACTCATATACATGCATATGTATATATACATATATACCTTCAACATTTAAACCTAATCCAATAATATACTAAAATACTTAGTGTATATGGATAGATGAATTAGGTACTAAGTTGTCTTGTTATCATTATTAACTATTAAGTCTTATAGTTAGTTTATCCGATTAAGCTAAGTCTATTCGGCCCATATACGTATGTATATATGTACACATATATGTATAGAAGGCTTACCGAGCTAAGCACCGCTTCCTAATGCACTTAGGTACTTTATAATACATAAATAAACGCATTAATTATCTACTTACACTAATAGATGAATTTGAAGCCTAGTTATGTATTTCCATAATATCATTATTTACCGAACTCATATTCATGTATATGTCCATATATATATATATATATATACCCACACATGCAATGATTAACAAGCTTAGACCTAATCCATTAGTACACATAAACACTATGTGGATATGATTAAGCGAATTAGTTACTATGTTGTTGCACAACGAATTTATAATACACCTATAGGTTCTATAAGTCTTCTAACTTATATTTGCAAACCTAGGGTTCATTGAGTAATTTATAGTTCTTTAACATTCTTATTAATTACTAACCATTTTGTATAGTTTGTCTTTCATTCACTAAGTTAACAATATATATACATATATATTTTAGTCACATACATGTACATGTATACATATATACATATACACATACAACACTTTAAGCTAATTCATTAAGTCTTTCAAGCCTAGAACTTTAGTGACTTATACTTAAAGATCATCTTAATGTCTTCAATTACATTAGCATAAATCCATAATCCATTTATATAATCACTTTACCTATTCATAAGTTTATTCTTTCTTTATACAAATGTATTTTATTTACTTGTTTATATTTATTTCTATCCATACACGTTTTTATTATCACTACTCACATAGTGTCTCCATAATCAACTAATGCTAATGGAATATCTAACAAAACCATTCTCAAACTTCCATACCCATAATTAGTCAACTATAACATCAAGGCCCCAACTGGTATCAACTTCAACTCCACACAATCACAATCAAACAACCCATCTTTATAAAGGGCTTGGCCTAAAACCTCATTACATAACCACAAATCAGCCTCATTCAGCCATCCCCTTCAACATCTTCCAGAAACCCTAAATCATATCTCCAAAATTACCACCTCCAAATCCACCACCCAAAGCATTACACAACCAAACTAAACAAACCACCCAACCTTAGCATATTAAACACACATAATCGGCACTCAGAACACAACCAACCGAGACACAGACACACAACAAATCACCATCAATTGAAAACCCCCAAATCATAAAATCATTGGGATTTACCTATGGGGATTTTCACAAAAATCCATCAAAACAGTGAGATCGGTCACAGGGGTGAATCGCTGGAAATCACACACTGGACCGCCGGAGATTCGCCGGAAATCGACTTCTGGCCACCGGGAATCGAGTCGCCGTCGGAAAACGCCCATAGAGGATCGGGTCTTTGGGTCGTTCGGGTCACGGGTCTCTCTCTCGGGTTCAATGGGTTTCGGGTTTCCATGGGTTCTTGGGTCAACGAGCTCGCCGGAAATCGCTACTGGGACCGCCGGAAAACTCGCCGGAAATCGCACCTAGAAGATCGGCCATCGTAGCTTCACCCGCGTCATCCACCGGTGGATCGGGCTTCGATCTCTCCTTCAATCTCTCGGCTCTCACTCGGTCTCATCTCTCTGTCTCTCCACTCTCTCAATCTCATGATCTCACTCTCTCATTCGGTGAAGAGAAAAGAAAGAAAGAAGAAATGAAGAACAGAGAAGAAGAAATAGAAAGAAGAACAAAAAGAAGATAAGAAGCAATCGTGGATTGCTGTCCACCGAGAAGAGAAAAGGGCAAAAAGAAAAGAAAGAAAAGAAAAGGAAAAGTGAAAGGGATAAGGGACATGTGGCGAATTGTGAATGGCTGGGAGAGATTTTCATTTTATTTAAAGCCCCCTACTATTATTAATTACAATAGTACCCCATCTTATTAAAATCATATCGTTTATTAATTAACATTTGACCCCCGCATATTTTTAAACTAAACATTAATCAATGTATTTAATTATTTATCTAATTAGGACCTACTATAATAATTATCCACATCTTAACCCAATTGTATTTTATTTTCATAACATGATTATTATTACCTAGAATATAATTACTAATCTCCACCATTTAATAAACATAATTTATTAAATACCTAAATTCCCTATTTATTTTCTTGGTCTTCACATTCTGGGCTAGGGGTCTTCGTGGTTCAGCGGGTCTTCACCAGAAATCCCCTGGAGTCGCTTGAAATTGCGCCGGACTTCACCACCGAGGGACAGGTCACACGGGTCCTCTCAGATTGGTCGGGTTCGGCTCACGGGTCGCAGGTCTAAGCTCTTGGATTCGTCGGGTTCTGTGTCCTAGGCACCACCGGAGTTGACCCACCGGTAGCATCAGCCGGAAATCGAGTCGCCAGCGTTCCCTGGGTTCCAGGCTCGCCGGTTCTCTCTCTCCCGATCTCTGACTCTCCCTCTATCTCACGCTCTCTGTCTCTCTTTCCCTCTCAGTGTCTCGTCTCATCTCATTGTCTCTCAAACTCACGATCTCTCTCTCATTCTCTCTTTGTCTCGCATCTCTGTGTCGCTCGGGCAGAAGGAAGAACGAAGGAGAAAAGAAGAAAGAAGAGGTTGTGGGCTGCTGTCCACTGAGAAGAAAAAATGAGAAAAAGAAAAGAAAGAAAAGGAAAGAAAAGGAAAAGGGCTAAGGGAGAAAAAAAAGGAAAAAATTACTGAAATGCCCTTCAACTTTAATTCTTTTATTTGTTAATTGCTATTTAACCCCCACATTAAATCTAACTACATTTTACCCCTTACCTTAAACTCTTTATTTTTCAATTATATAAACATAATCACTTAAAATCTATTATTAATCTCATCTATTTAATAAGCATAATTTATAACTGGTAAATCTCCTATTTATTTCTTAGTCTTTACACCGGCCATAAGGTCTTTAATCCTACACCATAGAGGATACAAACACATTAGTCTTTAAAACTGTGCTATAGGGGATGCAAGCCCATTAGTCTTTAACCTAACCATAGGGGATACAAGCCCATTAGTCTTTAATCCTATGCCATAGGGGATGCTAGCCCATTGGTCTTTAATCCTATGCCATAGGGGATGCTAGCCCATTGGCCTTTAATCCTATGCCATAGGGGATGCTAGCCCATTGGTCTTCAATTCTATGACATAGGGGATGCAAGCTCATTGGTCTTTAATCATATGCCATAAGGGATGCTAGCCCATTGGTCTTTAATCCTATGCCATAGGGGATGCTAACTCATTGGTCTTCAATCCTATGTCATAGGGGATGCAAGCCCATTGGTCTTTATTCCTATGCCATAGGGGATGCTAGCCCATTGGTCTTTAATCCTTTGCCATAGGGGATGCTAGCCCATTGTTCTTTATTCCTATGCCATAGGGGATGCAAGCCCATTGGTCTATACGCACTATGCCAAAGAGGATACCGGCCCTAAGGTCTTTTTCAGCCCAATGCTTTATGCTCAAAACCATATACCTTTGTTTTTGAAGAACTATGCCTTTTAACACATGCTTTCTTTATAAATTCATAAACAATTTAACACATCACTTCATCAATCACTATTTCCGTAATTTAAATCCCAAGAATAGCTCACAATCAAATCCTTCAAATCACACTTTTCTGTCACACATCATTTCTCATAAACATCATTAATATATTTCAACATAATTGAAATTACTTAATACATCCAAAACATATTATCAACAATAGTCGGTTCAGATTTATAGAACATCATATACCTTTTGCAATTCATTAATATATGAAAATAATAGTTTCTCAGTGAGTAGAATACTCACCTTGGCTGGGCGGATAACAAGCTCAACTATAGATTACTAGACAACCTCTTGCAATGAACCACTGCATTTCACAATGCAATAACGCATTAAAACTAAATTAAAACCCTTAGTTCTAAATGCCACATAGGTTCTTGGTTTGTTTTAAGAACCCATCATTATGGCACCCCATGTAATTTCTAGGGTTTTCTTGTATTACCCATTAATTAATTAAGCCAATACCTAGAACATTCATAGGTTTTTAATTAAAAACCTCTATTTTATACAACTCATTAACATTGAGACCTAACTTCCTAAATACACATTTTCCATAGAACCAATAAATAACCTAGGATTAATTAACACTCTAGATACAATTAATCCACTAATTAATAATCTAGGGTTTAGACACTTAAATGCCCCAATTTAATTCAACTTATCAAATTTAGGGTTTATGCCCATACTTCAACAATTTACACAATTGAAGTTTTAATCCTTTAATCCAACAATCCATGGCTTAAATAGTGTATAGGAATTCACCATACATGAAAGCCTCAAGTTAATTTTAACAATTTAGTCAAACACCCAAAATTGACCTAACTTAGATAAAAATTAAGGATTATGAATTATCTCAAAATAATTGGTAAATTGGAGATCCTAACATTCAAAAATCGTTACCCAAAGCTCAAAAACAATGAAGGGCTTGATTTGAAGCAAAGCCCAAGCCTAATCTATGATTTACACATGAAAGAGAGTAAGAGAGAGGGCTGAAAATTTCAAAAATTACAGCCCTAAAAACTGGTTTCATCCTCCCAAATCCCACCCAAAAGCTTTGTCTTTCAATGGGTGTTAAAGCCCCTATCCATAACCAATCTTTTGTCTAAGAGGTAGAGAGAAAAATGAGAGAAAGGGAGAAATAGAGACTTACGGTTTTAGTTGGTAGGAAAAGCCCTCAACGGTTGAAGCTTGCCAAGTCACCTTCAAACCATGAGGAGATTGCAAGAGAAGAAGAGAAAATGGAAAGGAATTGACGTAATGGAGAGGGAGAACCAAGGGCTGCATTTTGTGTTAGTTTTAGGTGAGAAAAGAAGAGAAAATCTGAATGGGGAGAGTGAGTGGTTGTCAGCCAAGGGGAGAAGATAAGGGATTTATGCAGAATTTTCGAAAATACCCCCCAAACTTACGTGAGAACATGGGTATTAGTGGGCTTTAGTGGAAATTCATGGTTTGGGCCCAAAAAATGTCATTATTGTCTCCTTTCTTGGGCTACCAATTTCTAAGTCTTACAAGCCCATAGTAAAATGATAAAGTCCCTTTGCTTAATCTTACACACTAACCCATAATATTTTATTTAACTATAACAAACCTATTAATAATATTATACCTTTGTCTCTTCACTTTTCTTAATTAAATCCTCAAGTGTAATTTTACCACACTAAATGGACTTAATGTTATTTAATTCCTAATAAATTTATTAAATAATTTCTTGGACATTACAGGATCTCTATAAGGGCCAATTTAAAACGATTTTCAAAATAATTTAGGCCGGTTTTGGGTGTTTTTGACTTGTTTTAATTTGTTTTTATGCCCTAATCTTTTAAAAATATATTAATTTCATATTACTTTTGTCTTTTTGCCAAATGTTACAAAAGAATTCAACATAGCCAACCAAACTAATGTAAACATAATCTATACTTAATCCAAAACGACGTAATTTTGGTATGAAATGGTTGTTCGAACATGTCCAGACATGTGGGCTAGATAGGGACATTCTAACAATTACCTGTCGGAATTACATCTGTCCAAATAGGTCTCGGGCTGTTGCTCAAACATTTATAAATAGAGAAAGCTCCCAAGATTTTGAATTATACTAAATGGTTAATGAAAACATCTATTTGTTTTCCCCATCATCAAAAAGAGATCTATTTGTTTAACCTTATTTTTTTTTCCCCTTACGTTAATTGAGTGATATGTTGGTAGGAGGAATTTTAGTTGTAGGCGATTTCACTTACTACTATTCTGAACAACAAAATACAAGCTGTTGCATGCTTCTGTGGATTAATTCATGCCTTTTATCTTCTCTTAGTTGCATGTTTATGTGGATTAATTTTAGCTTATTGTTTGATTCTTTATAGGTAGAAAATATTCCACTGGAGTTTGAATCTGTTCATGAGTATTTTGGGAAATACATTTACCCCTTACTGGAAGAAACTCGAGCAGAACTGCATTCAAGTATGGATATTATATCAAACGCTCCTTTTGCTGAAGTAATCGAATTTGATGAATCTAAGCCATATGGGAAGAATTTGTATAATGTTAAGGTTGATTCCTGGAGAAAGAGATTCAGTGTTCTTGGCAAGGAGCCCTACAAAATGTTGCCTGGAGATATATTAGTTTTAGCAAATGCTAAACCTGAGGATGTTTCTGATTTACAAAGAACAGGATGGCAATGGGCTTTTGTAACGGTCACTAAAATCCCAGAGTATGAAGAAAACGAGAATGATAGCACATCCACTAGTTTTACAGTCAAGGTGTCGGAAGGCATTGTGATCCAGAAATCATTGTTTCTGATTTTCTTGATAAATAGAACCACTAACAAGAGAATATGGAATTCCTTGCACACGTCTGGGAATCTGGAGATTATCAAAAACGTTTTGAACACTAATTCTTTTGTAAGTAATTTAATACAAAAGAGTTTTAGCATTTCATTTCGGTTTAATATAATTCTTTTCATGCAGGCATATATGCCATCAAATCTGATATCTGAGTATTTTCTTTTTCTCATGTTGTACAACAGATTGAGGAAGATTGTGGTCTCTGTTGTGCTCAGAGAGGTGGGAATTGGGATGGGAAATTTGGGACTAGTGTTACTTCTGAACTGAATGAACCCCAAACCAAGGCAATTATGGCATGTCTCCATAAGATACATTGCAACCACAAGTCCGCTGTGGAACTTATATGGGGTCCTCCGGGTACAGGGAAAACAAAAACCATCAGTACATTGCTCTTTACCCTTTTAAGAATGGGATGTAGGACTCTTACTTGTGCCCCAACGAATGCTGCAATCAGAGAAGTGGCTTCTCGCACCCTAAAGTTGGTGAAAGAATCCTTTGAAAGAGACATTAGGATTGATGCTTTGTTTTTCTCACTGGGAGATATTCTCTTATGTGGGAATAAGGAGCGGCTCCAACATGATTCAGACATTGAAGAGATACATTTGGATTATAGGGTCAAAAGGCTTACAGAGTGCTTTGGACCTCTGACTGGTTGGAGGCATTGTTTTGCTTCAATGAT
Source organism: Alnus rubra (assembly GCA_028654335.1). Lineage (NCBI taxonomy): Eukaryota > Viridiplantae > Streptophyta > Magnoliopsida > Fagales > Betulaceae > Alnus > Alnus rubra. The sequence goes on from JAJPGS010000917.1 coordinate 59,317, forward strand.
TGATCTTCTTGAAGATTGTGTTTCTCAGTATAATATCTTCTTGCAGAATGAATCACTCAAAGAGAAAGAACACGACAATGACAAAGAAATCAACTCATTTCTTGATTTTCTGAGGAAAAGATTTGTTTCTACTTCATCATCACTCAAAAATTGTATTCTCGTCTTTTGTACACATTTACCAAAAAAATACCTTTCGGAACAAAATTTCCAAAACATGGTCTCTCTTATTGGCCTGCTTGAGTCTTTTGAAACCTTGCTGATTCAAGATAATGTAGAATCTGAAGTATTGAAGGAGCTTTTTTCTCTTTCAAAATTACCTGCAGATATATCTCAGTCATCTATGGATATGTCATTCCTGTTGTATGAAAAGAGAAGAGAATGCCTGTCTATTTTAAGGACTTTTAGTGGTTCGTTTAATGTACTTGACCTTCTAAGTGATATGAGCAAACGGTCAATAGAGGAATATTGTCTTCAAAATGCTTCCTTACTTTTTTGCACTGCTTCAAGTTCTTATAAGCTGCACTCAGTGCCAATGAAACAACCCTTGAGCATTATGGTTATTGATGAAGCTGCACAATTAAAGGAGTGCGAGTCAACCATACCATTGCAACTTCCGGGTTTAAGGCATGCTATTCTTTTTGGCGATGAGTGCCAATTACCAGCAATGGTTGAAAGCAATGTATGTAAATGCTATTTGGTTACCCCTTCTTTTTTTTCTTTTTTTTGCTTTTAATGTTTTTTCAAAATCTATTATGTTTCTTTTAACAGATTTCGGGTGAAGCTGGCTTCGGGAGAAGTTTATTTGAGAGATTGAGCTCATTGGGTCACTCAAAACATCTTCTCAACATACAGTACCGAATGCATCCATCCATAAGTCTCTTCCCAAATTTGAATTTCTATAACAAACAGATCTTAGATTCTCCAAATGTTAAAAGAAAAAGCCACGAAAAGCACTATCTTTCCTGGCCAATGTTTGGTCCCTATTCTTTTATTAATATAGCTGGTGGAAGAGAAGAGGAGGAGGATGTTGGGCGTAGTTGGAGAAACATGGTTGAGGTTGCTGTTGTTATGAAAATACTGCTGAAATTATACAAAGGTTACACAATTTAAGTATCATATTCTTTCCCTCTTTTGTCTGAATTTAAAAGGTTGTTCTTGCTATAGAGAAACTAGTGCTTAAACGTTTAATTAACTTCTTCTTTTTTTCCCTATTTTGTCATTTGCTCTGAATACAGCTTGGGATGGTTCGGAACAGAAACTCAGCATTGGTGTTATATCTCCTTACGCTGCCCAAGTAGTTGCAATTCAAGAAAAACTTGGACGGAAGTATGATAACCTTGATGGGTTTGCAGTGAAGGTTAAATCAGTTGATGGGTTCCAGGGTGGGGAAGAGGACATAATAATAATATCAACGGTAAGATGTAATAATTATGGATCAATTGGGTTTGTATCAAATCGTCAAAGAACTAATGCTGCTCTTACAAGGGCTAGGTAATACATATGCTAAACTCTTTTGATAAGTTTGCTTTTGCTTCCATTTAACAAGTGTGTTGAATAATAATTGGCCCATGAAATAATGCCTTTCAGGCACTGTCTATGGATTTTGGGAAATGAAAGAACCCTTCTTAATAGTAAATCTATTTGGAAAGCTTTAGTCGTTGATGCTAAGAATCGTCAGTGTTTCTTTAATGCTGCTGAAGATCAGGATTTGAACAAAGCAATCTTGGATGTGAAGAAAAAGTTGGAACAATTTGACGATTTGCTCAATGGGATTGGTGCTAGGTGGAAGGTACTTGGTGTTGAGTAGTTATACTATTCTTTAAAAATATATATTTGTAACTTCCATTAGTGCCAATTTTAATAATCTTACTTAAATTAGTTATGCAGTCTTTCTTATTAAATCTTTTGTACTCAATATCAACAGGTTCTTTTCAGTGATAACTTTTGGAAATCATTTCAAAAACTGAAGTCTGTACAAACAAAGAAATCAGTTGTAAACGTTATAGTCAAACTTTCCAGCGGCTGGAGACCCATTTGTGGAGGTTCTTCACAGATTTTAAAGCAATTTAAGGTTGAAGGACTTTATGCCATTTGTACAAATGACATAGAAAAAGAATGGAGTGATGTGGAGAAGGAATTTAGGTACTATCAAGTCTTGAAGATCTGGGATATATTACCTGCAGAGGATATTCCAAAATTAATCAAACGTCTTGATAGTTTGTTTGGAAAGTATACAGATGACTTTATTAATCACTGCAAAGAGAAATGTCTGGAGGGGTATGTATGTTCTTTTGCATTCTATTAGATTCGCATGTTAAATTTTAAAACTTGAATGATGCAACTCCTCTTTATGTTTGACGTTCTAATTGGCTTTAACTTTTTTTTACATTATTTTTTGCATAGGAATTTGGAAGTTCCGAAGAGTTGGTCATGTTCTTCTGATATTGTCAGGATTAAGAATCTTGATAGCAGTGAAAATGAGATTGATTTAAGTTGTTCTGCTTCTGATGGAAGAAGTTATGTTGAGAATGTACAGGTTAGTGAGAGTCTGATGCTGATGAAATTCTACTCCTTATCATCAGGTGTAGTTGGCCATTTGCTTTCTAATCATGATGCTGTTGAATTGGATCTTCCATTTGAAGTAAGTGAACAAGAGTTGGAGATAATCCGTTTTCCTGGAAGTACCTTTATACTTGGCCGTCAGGTACTGGGAAAACAACTGTTTTGACTATGAAGTTATTTCAAAAAGAAAA
>JAJPGS010000918.1:0-39880 GCA_028654335.1 Alnus rubra
ATTCTGTGCCAGGCGCTGGTCGACGGATACGGGTACATAAAATTCTTGCTGCACATTCAATCTAATGATTAATTTTAGCAGTTCAATAAAAAAAAAATCATCTTAACTTTAATTTCACAAAATACATATATTAGTTTCATACACATACCATTATGGCATCCCACATAGTCTGCTTAACCTGTTTATCTACCTTTCCCCATTTGTCCCGCAAGTGAATATGGGACCCGCTCCGTAACAGCTTGCCCGCAGCCCGTCTATAACGATTGCATGCTCGTCCCACTGGTTGTGTTGCAGCATTGTACTGCAACACAACTTTCTTACCCCTCGGGAGCACCCAATTCTCTCAGGGTCCTTAATCACCTCAAATATATGCTCCCGTCTGGGTTATACCCTAGTCAATAAATATAAAACGTTAATATATTAACACTAAATAACTTAATTATATCAATAAATAAAAAATTCAATTTAAATATTATACGAACTTACTAAATTAATTAGTTTATAATGATGTATACAAATGTACTTACCCATCAGCCGAATATGGTCGAACGCTATGTGCTCGGTCGCTGGGTCACCAGCATGCTCCTCGCCTGCCTGATCTTCTGGGTGATGCTCATCATCATGATCGTCATCCGAAGGCATATCCTGGGGACATCATGTGCTAACTGATCAAGCCCCAACATCACATCATCCCCTCGCGGGGCAGCTGGCTCTCCCCCACATCTGGGCCCTGACTCTCCCCAGGAAGCGGCAACTGGCTCTGTCCATAAACATGCATCTGGCTCTCCCCATGTGCCGGGCCCTGGCCCCCGCCTGTGCCGACAGCTGTCCGACCGCATACCCGGCAAAGGCATCCCCCCCCGCTGTGGCAGCGGGAATCTGTCATCCTGAGTCTCACTATCAGGGTTGACTGGCATAGTCGGTGTAAGGGGGTGTGGATAGTACAACGGAAATCTGCTCAGATCATGACACTCTCGCGCCCACCATCGATCAATATGACTCGGTGAGGTCAGCCCATCTGCGAGAACGTCGTGTATGGAGAAAGAGAAGAAGAATATCCAGCTGAGCTCGTCTGGGTAGGATCTGACCTGCTCATCCCCGCCGTACCCGGGGCAATGGTCTATAAACCGCGTCCGGGTGGTGTGGCCACGGTGTAGTATGTAGTGCCGCTGACATCGCCGGTGTGGACGTAGGCGGGTATAGAGAAGGAGAATATCCAGCTGTGCTCGTCTGCCCGGGATCTGACCTGCTCATCCCCGCCGTACCCGGGGGCAATGGTCTGTAAACGGCGTCCGGGTGGTGTGCCCACGGTGTGGTATGTAGTGCCGCTGACATCGCCGGTGTGGATGTAGTCGTGCAAGGCACGGGTAGGCGTGGTGCACGATGTGCGCAAGTAGGGGTCTCTGGTCCATCGAAACCTGCGAACAAATGTGAGACAAATTTTTTGAAATTCATTTTAATTTTAATATTAGAAAAGAATATGCATAATATAGAATGAGCTCTATGCAAACTAAGAAAGTACTTTGAGTTTAAGCAAATTGTACCAATAATAAATATAGCAATCATTCTATAACAGGAGCTTCAATCGGATCAATGTCGGGCCTGTCATGATCGAACTCATCGTTCATATCATGCAGGTCATCAGTGGGTAATATGATCGGTACACACTCGTGATATGCATTATCTGCATCACTACTCCCTTCCCCCTGACCAACATCGTACACGTTGCGCGGTTTAGTCCTCACGGCACAAACCCAGTTTGGGTTCCTTTCATCCTCGACATAAAACACTTGGTCTACCTGAGATGTAAGCACGTACGGCTCGTCAGTAAGCAGTTCTCCCCTGTGGACGAGGTGAGTGAAGTTGACAAACGCTAGACCATAATCGTCGACTCTAAATCCTCTGTCCATCGTGGGTCCGCCCAATTGCACTTAAATAGGACGTACGTAGTCCTATCGTAGTACTCGACCTCAACCACATCGGTTAACTGCCCGTAGTAGGGTTTCGCATTCAACGGTTGGCACACATACCCCGCTGTTCTGAGTCCTCCTTCCCACATCATGGGCTAGCGTGCGGAACAATTTCCCGTTTACCACGTACCTGTTATACTTCACTGCTGTCTCCTTCAACCCTCTACTCCGCATAACCAATTTCAGCCCCAATTCCTCCCTACTTTGATCGTCAAGGCCATCAACCTATGTTATCATTTCATATATTAAAAGAATACATCGGTTAATAGCGGCATATTGTCGAACCCTATCTTAAATTGACACTGAACATAGGTAAATATTATATACGAAAATACCACTACTTCCTTACATATGCGCGGTACCACTCGCAGAACTGCTCGTGATGTTGGGCTTCAATCAAAGCGTCCGTGATGCGACCCCTAACGCATGACCGCCTAATAGCGTCTTTATGCATCCTACATTCAGCGGATATAATTAAAAAACTAATTATTACCAATTATATCATTTGAATCCGGTTCAATATGTAAACACTACTTACATCCGCAAATTGAGAAACTCGTCAGAGTTGAACACAATATAACGATGAATCTGATGCATCGTCAACCGGTTCAATCTAACTCGCGTTCCCGCCCCTTGGAACCATCAGGGTTTCTCAAAGGTCTGTTGTGGAAGGTTGGTGCATTTTCTAGATATCTCGAACAAAACGTTACTAGCTCGGTCGCTATGTAACCTTCCGCAATGCACCCCTCAGGAGCCGCTTTGTTGCGCACATTCGACTTGAAACCCCCAAGACTCCTGGTGCACACACAAACATTAAGGACTTGCCACCGTTTAATGCCATTAGTTACATGAAAAAAAAAAATATATATATATATATATATATATATTCTGTTGTATTTTACCTCTCTGCCGGGTACATCCACCTATACTGAACGGGTCCGCCGAGTCTACATTCGCGCACAAGATGCACGACCAAGTGGACCATGCTAGTAAAAAACCCAGGAGGAAATACCTGTTCCAGCTTGCACAGTGTGATACAGACGTCACCCTGCAGTCGGTCCATCTCGGCTTGGGTTAGCTTGGTTGAGCATATGCCTCTGAAAAATGCTGACATCTCAACGATAGGTCTGACCACTTTGTCTGGCAATGACTGACGCAATGCAATTGGTAGAAGCTGCTGCATCACTATGTGGCTGTCATGACTTTTTAACCCTGAAATTGTACGGTCCTTCATCCGAACACACCGTGAAATGTTCGACGCATATCCGTCTGGAACTCTCACATTTCGAAGCACCTTTAAAAAGCTTTCTTTATCCTCCCTGGACATCGTGTGACAAGCCGCGGGTATATATGTTTTACCATTTGCAGCGGTGAACGGATGCAATTTAGGTCTCAACCCCATCTCCTGCAAATCCAGCCGAGCTGCCAAGTTGTCCTTCGTTTTCCCTTTGATGTCCAAAATAGTGCCAAGTATATTGTCCATGACATTTTTCTCTATGTGCATGACATCAAGATTGTGCCGAAGCAAATTGTCCTTCCAGTACGGCAATCTGAAGAAAATACTTTTCTTCTTCCATACAACATCATCAGCACCCCGTGCACCCGTCTTCCGCTTCTTCCGTCTCGTCTTACCCGCATTCTCATTCCCAAACGCAACTCCGTCCAACTGTTGGAGGATCTCGTCCCCGCAAGGCACATCAGGAGCACATTCTAACTCCTCAGTCCCATCAAACGTTCTTCTGTTCAGCCGCCACAGATGTTCGGCTGGCAAGTACCTCCTGTGTCCCATGTAACAAAATTTACAACCGTTCTTCAGATGTTTAGAACGTGTCGAATGCATGCAACAAGGACATGCCTTCACACCTTTGTTAGGCCAACCGGATAAATCTGCATACGCCGGGAAGTCGTTTATTGTCCACATCAACTGAGCACGCATATTGAAATTCTCCATCTTCGCAGCATCTAGTGTTCGTACCCCTACATCCCACAGCTCCAACAGCTCATCAATCAGTGGCTGAAGGTAGACGTCGATATCCATACCAGGTGAGCTCGGTCCGGGGATAACCAGTGACAGGATGAACGACGTCTGTTTCATGCACATCCAAGGAGGCAAATTGTACGGTACAAGCAATACGGGCCATGTGCTGTGGGATGTACTCATGTTCCCAAATGGATTGAATCCGTCTGCTGTCAGTCCCAGCCGCACGTTCCTACTGTCGGCCATGAAATCCGGATGTAGAGAGTCGAACGATCTCCATGCCTCACCGTCCGCGGGGTGCCTCAGTACCCCGTCCCTAGTGCGGCCTTCTGCATGCCACCTCATATTGTGCGCCGTGTGCTCCGACATGAATAACCTCTGTAACCGTGGGATGAGTGGAAACCATCTCAACACCTTCACTGGACGTTTTTTCCTCGACGATATTACCTCACCATCCTGATCGAAATGTATATCAGCCATCCACTTAGATTCTCCACATACGGTGCAGGTATCTAGATCTTTATTGTCTTTCCAGAATAGCATACAGTCATTACGGCACGCCGGAATCTTCTCATACCCGAGACCCATGGAACTGAGGAATTTCTTCGCCTCGTACGTATTAACCGGCAATGCATCATCGCAAGGAGGCAATAACTGACAGACAAGGTCCAGAATATCAGAAAAAATCTTGTTACTAATACCTCCAATGCACTTCAAGTTGTAGAAATGTACAGTAGCACTCAATTTACTGTGCTTTGTACCGGGGTGAAGTGGCTTGTCGGCAGTCTTCAACAACTCAAGGTACTTCAATGTGTCCCTTGCAGAGGTTCCTTCATTTACTTCTCCGGGCTGGCCAACATTATCAGTGTCACCTACTTCGTGCACGCCGAAGGCGTCACGCAACATTGCGTGCATGTCACCACCTTGTTCCAGGTCTCCGCCTTGTTCTGTGACTTCTACATGTTCAATGCCACATGCAGCCGTATCTGTGACACTGGGATGGTCGTGACCCCGAACAGGACCAGCAGGGTTTAGGGTTGTCTCACCGTGCATATACCAGAAACCGTATCCCGTGGACATTCCCTTCCCCCCTGTCAGGTGTGCAAGAACGTAATCTGGGGGGTGCCGCTGGTTATTCCGGCAGTACTTACATGGGCAGTAAATTTTGCCATCACCAGACCTACAGTTACGAACGGCAAATGCCACGAACGCTCTACACCCGTCGTTATACTGTGTCGTACCTCTAGGTGCTGACATCCACGACTTATCCATATTCCTCTGTACGCGAGATAACAGTCTGAAACGAAATATGTTATTTGATTACAGCAAATAAAGTGCTTGTTTGTTTACTGTTTGTTTTAAACAGTTAACTCAAAGTATCATTTTCTCATACTTTTTTTAGGGGTTAGGGTTTTTCCTTTTTAGGTTTTAAGGTTAGGGTTTAGGTTTTTAAGGGTTTAGTTTTTACGGTTAGGGTTTAGGGTTTAGGTTTTAATATTTGTAGGGTTTAGGGTTTAAGGCTAGGGTGTACGGTTTTAGGGTTTAGGGTTTAGGGTTTAACTAAAATAAAATAGTTAAAAAAAATAAAAAGAGATCTCGAACCCTTTTCTTTTATATTTTTTAATATTCTTCTTTCTGTTTTTTGGGTTTAGGGTTTTTTTTTTTTTTTCCTTAGGGTTTAGGGTTTTAGATTTTACGGTTTAGTTTGTAGGGTTAGGGTTTGGGGTTGGGTTTACCTGACCATAAAAAGTAATTAAAAAAAAAAAGAGATCTCTCCCTTTTTTAATTTTTTCTTTTTTAATATTCTTCTTTCTTTATTTATGGTTTAGAGTTTTAAGGTTTCTTTTTTTAGGGTTAGGGTTAGGATTTAAAAGGTTAGGGTTTAGGATTTTAGGGTTAGGGTTTTAGGTTGTTAGGGTTTAGGGTTTAGGGTTTAGTTTTTAGGGTTAGGGTTTAGGTTTTCAAGGTTTAGTTTTTAGGGTTAGGGTTAAAAAGGTTAGGGTTTAGGTTTTAGGGTTGGGTTTTAAGGTTAGGGTTTAAGGTTTAGGGTTTGGGTTTAGGTTAGGGTTTAGGGTTTAGGGTTTAGGTTGTTAGGGTTTAGTTTTTAGGGTTAGGGTTTAGGTTTTGAAGGTTTAGTTTTTAGGGTTAGGGTTTAGGTTTTGAAGGTTTAGTTTTTAGGGTTAGGGTTTAGGTTTTGAAGGTTTAGTTTTTAGGGTTAGGGTTAAAAAGGTTAGGGTTTAGGTTTTTAGGGTTAGGGTTTAGGGTATAGGGTTTAGGTTTTAGTGTTTTAAGGTTAGGGTTTAGGGTTTTACGGTTTAGTTTTTACGGTTTAGTTTTTAGGGTTAGGGTTTTAAGGTTAGGGTTTAGGTTTTTAGGGTTTAGTTTTTACGGTTTAGTTTTTACGGATTAGTTTTTACGGTTTAGTTTTTAGGTTTTGGTTTAAGGTTTTAGGGTTATGGTTTTAAGGTTAGGGTTTAGGGTTTAGGGTTTAGGGTTTAGTTTTTAGGGTTTAGGGTTTAGGGTTTTAAGGTTAGGGTTTAGGGTTTTAGGGTTTAGGGTTTAGGGTTTAGGGTTTAGGGTTTAGGTTGTTAGGGTTTAGTTTTTAGGGTTAGGGTTTAGGTTTTGAAGGTTTAGTTTTTAGGGTTAGGGTTTAGGGTTTTACGGTTTAATTTTTACGGTTTAGTTTTTAGGGTTAGGGTTTTAAGGTTAGAATTTAGGGTTTAGGGTTTAGGTTTTAGGGTTTTTAGGGTTAGGGTTTAGGTTTTTAGGGTTTTAAGGTTAGGGTTTAGGTTTTTAGGGTTTAGTTTTTAGGGTTTTAAGGTTAGGGTTTAGGTTTTTAGGGTTTAGTTTTTACGGTTTAGTTTTTACGGATTAGTTTTTACGGTTTAGTTTTTAGGTTTTGGTTTAAGGTTTTAGGGTTATGGTTTTAAGGTTAGGGTTTAGGGTTTAGGGTTTAGTTTTTAGGGTTTAGGGTTTAGGGTTTTAAGGTTAGGGTTTAGGGTTTTAGGGTTTAGGGTTTAGGTTGTTAGGGTTTAGGTTGTTAGGGTTTAGTTTTTAGGGTTAGGGTTTAGGTTTTGAAGGTTTAGTTTTTAGGGTTAGGGTTTTTAGGTTTTGAAGGTTTAGTTTTTAGGGTTAGGGTTTAGGTTTTGAAGGTTTAGTTTTTAGGGTTAGGGTTTTTAGGTTTTGAAGGTTTAGTTTTTAGGGTTAGGGTTTAGGTTTTGAAGGTTTAGTTTTTAGGGTTAGTGTTTTAAGGTTAGAATTTAGGGTTTAGGGTTTAGGTTTTAGGGTTTTTAGGGTTAGGGTTTAGGTTTTAGGGTTTTGAGGGTTAGGGTTTAGGTTTTAGGGTTTTAAGGTTAGGATTAGGGTTTTTAGGGTTTAGTTTTGACAGTTTAGTTTTTAGAGTTAGGCTTTTAAGGTTAGAATTTAGGGTTTAGGGTTTAGGTTTTAGGGTTTTAAGGTTAGGATTTAGGTTTTTAGGGAGAAAGTATTTTAGGGTTAGGGTTTTAAGGTTAGGGTTTAGGGTTTAACTACAATAAAAAAGTAATAAAAAAATTTCACTCTTTTGTAGGGTTTAGGGTTTTTAGGGTGAACGGTAATTTGGGCTAGGGTTTAGAGTTTATGGTTTTTGCTTGTTTTTTAGAGTATAAAGCTTAGGGGTTTGGTTTTGAGATTTGATCATAGGCATTTTTATATTGGTTTTGATTTAGGGTTTAGGGTTTATTGTTTACACCTTTGTTATAAATTGAATAATAAAAAAAATAATTATAAATGGTAGACGGTGGCCAAATTTAATTTTCTGTATCTATCCAATAATCGTTAGATACGATCATTTTATTATGAAATGATGGCGAGTTTACTTTGAATTGGTTTTTTTTTGTTTGTAAAAAAATTACCTGAAATGAACAATTAAACTTTTTTTCTTTGTTCTTAAAAAACCCAAAAATTGTTTTTTGTAGTACTGAATACTTATTTATATTTTATTGGTTTTGATCATTTATTTTATGATTAAGTTAATAAAATAATTGTGACAAATAATAATCCACACACAAATTCGTAGTACAGTAAAACATATTACAAAAAAAAAAAAAAAACCACAACTGTAAGAATATTTTTCATGCATAACAACCAACCACATCAAAACACATAAAATTACACAACAATAGATATTCAAACCCAACAAAATTAACAGCATTGCATAGACCATTATTAATTGCTAAATCCACAATTATTATATGAAACTATTAAAAAAATTAGAAACAGATTTTAAACAAATTAATTTAAATGCACCAAGTTTATTATACCCAAAAGGTAAAGAAAAAAATTTAATGCTAAAATTACTCACAATTTTTTTTTTTTTTTTGTGATTTGTTTGCTCCTTTGCCAAAATGTACCTGCATTAAAACATATTAGTCCCAAAATAATATCCCAAAACAACTAAAAAATTACTAATCACGTACAAGGCAGAGAGAGAGAGAGAGAGATAGAGAGAGAGAGCAGTGAGAGAGACCCGGAGAGGTTTCAGAGAGAGAGAGAGATGTAGAGAGAGATAGTGTCAGAGAGAGAGAAAGCTAGAGAGAAAGAAAGGGTTAGGGTTTAGTCTGTGGTTCGGTTAGAGAGAGAGAGAGAGAGAGAGAGAGAGAGCTACAGAGAGAGAAAGCTAGAGAGAGACAGAGAGAAAGAGAGAGAGAGAGAGAGAGAGCGAGAGGGAGATGTAGAGAGAGATAGGTCCGGACCTAGGGTTAGGGTTCCTGGTTCGGTTAGAGAGAGAGAGAGAGAGAGCTAGAGAGAGAGAGAGCTAGAGAGAGAGACAGAGAGAGAGAGAGAGAGAGAGAGAGCTAGAGAGAGAGAGAGCTAGAGAGAGAGACAGAGAGAGAGAGAGAGTGAGAGGGAGGTGTAGAGAGAGATACGTCCGGACCTAGGGTTAGGCTTGCTGGTTCGGTTAGAGAGAGAGAGAGAGAGCTAGAGAGAGACAGAGATAAAGAGAGAGAGAGAGAGAGCTCCACCGTACCGATTGCCGAACACGGGTGGTGCAGTCACGGCCGGAGAGGGAGCTGGCCGGAGAATACAGTGGATCCTGGTGGTCGGTGGACGGAGAGGGAGAGAGAGAGAGAGAGGGAGAGAGAGAGAGAGAGAGAGAGAGAGAGCTGAGTGAGCGACGAGTGAGAGACGAGTGAGAGATCGAGCTGAGGGAGAGAGAGGGAAATGTGAGGATCGAGGGTAGCTTCCTCTGGAAGCTACCCGTTTTTTTTTTTTTTTTTTTTTTAATTAATTGAAAATCAGCCAGGTGGCGCGCGGGAAATGTCCCGCGCAGGTCACCTGGCCAAAAATTGGCCGCGTGGCGTAATGCCACCCGGCCAATTAGGGACGTGTATTATTATACACGTCCCTATCTGTTTTTAGTTTTTTATTTTTATTTTTTTAAAAAAACGAAAAATGGTATATATATATATAAATATATATATATATATATAGATTATATATATAGATATATATATATATATATATATATTTAATATATATAATCTATATATTAAATATATATATATATATATATATATTTATTTATTTATTTATATATATAATCTATATATATATATATTTATATATATATACCATTTTTCGTTTTTTATATATATATATCTATATATATAATCTATATATATAATCTATATATTAAATATATATATATATATATATATCTATATATATAATCTATATATTAAATATATATATATAATCTATATATTAAATATATATATATATATATATATATATTATATATATAATCTATATATTAAATATATATATATATATAATCTATATATTAAATATATATATATATATCTATATATATATATATATATATATATATATATATATATATATATATATATATATATATACTTTTGTATTTGTAAACACAAACACAAACCCTAATCCGACCCTAAGTGTATGTAATATATATAGTGTTAAGGTTTACGTAAACTCTAACCCATAAAACTAAACCCTAAACGGTAACCCTAAAACTAATTCTTAAACCTTAAGTCTGTGTTAAGTTTCATATATATATATATAGGTCCTATATATATATAGGGTTAGGGTTTTATTAGATTACTATTCCATTAACGTAAATCCTAATTAGAGTTAGGGTTTACTTATAAGTATACCATATATATTTAAAGTACTCAACACGTAAAACGTAAATATACTATAAACATATTGCACGTAGCCCATACCCCTAACACTATGTCTATATACTATATATAGTCATAAACCCTAACCCTAAGTGTATGTACTTTGTTATGTTGCATATTTTTATTTTTGTTCCTCGCCGTATAATTTTGCATATATTTGTAGCCCAAATTTGGGTATATACAACGTTATTATATATATATCTATAAACTCTAACCCTAAGTGTATATATATACTATATATAGCTATACACAATATAAGTATATAAGTATACTATATATATATATATAGCCATAAACACCAATGTTAGGGTGTATACAAGTAACTATAAAGGTATATAGTTTCGGCACGCCGTTTACATGCATGCATGCATGCATGCATATATTATATATATGTATGTACATAATATGACAAGATAGTTTTGAAATACAAATACAAATACAAACACAGACACATGCAACCCTAAGTGTATGTAATGTACATTCTTGCTAAACCCTAAGTCATAAAACTAAACCGTAAACTATAAATTAAAACTAAATCCTAACCCTAAGTATATATATATATATATATATATATATATATATACTATACTAAACACCGACCATAAAATTGAACCCTAAAACCCATAATCTTAACCCAAATCTTAAGTGTATGTACCATATATATGTAAGCCATAAACCCTAACCCTAAATATATATACTATATGTATAGTGATAAACCCTAACTCTAGGATAAAATGATAGTTCGACCAAGTTTTGAACATTGAACTCGATCAAATGATAGAGGCATGCAATTTTATACTTGTGTAAGGTATGCCATAATGATCGGGACCACAAGGCGAACACATTTAGATGGATGTTCAACGAACCCTAACCCTGAGAGTATGTACTACATATACAATAAATTAAGTCCTAACGCATAAACCATATTCAAGAAACTCAACTTGCATGTAAACCCTAAAACATAACTATAAGTATGTGTAGCACAAATTTATTGTTGGGGTATATAATAGGAATTTTTAATATAAATAAATTTTAAAAAATTTAAATACAAGTATTGTATAAAACTAATTAGTTTATATACTCTAATTTGGTATAGGGTACATAGCAATTTTATACTCCAATTTTTTTGTTTTTGTTTTTTTTTTTTTTTTTTTTTTAAAAAAAAAAGGGGAATTCCAAAAAAATGTTTTTCAGTTAGCCACGTGTATTAAATTACACGTGTCTGCCAGATGGCAGCGTGGAATTTATACACGCTGCCAATTAGCAGCGTGTATAAAATACACGCTGCCATCTGGCAGCGTGTAATCTCTACACGCGGCCATATGGCAGCGTGTAATTTATACACGCGGCCATATGGCAGCGTGTACTTATACACGCGGCCATCTGGCCGCGTGTAGAAATTACACGCTGCCAGATGGCAGCGTGTATTTTATACACGCTGCTAATTGGCAGCGTGTATAAATTCCACGCTGCTATTTGGCAGCGTGTAATTTATACACGCTGCCAATTGTTTGTACGCTACATCTGGCAGCGTGTCCAGAGAAACACGCTGCCATCTGGCCGCGTGTCTACAGTAACATGTACTGTAGACACGCGGCGATTTACGCCTTTTTTTGTAGTGCTACTGAAGATAACTAACGCAATAAAGAAACAATTCAACAAAATTTAATTATAGTTTAAAACATATAAATGTAACTTACAATTTATTTTGTCATACCTAGTGTTCATTTATTCAGTTGTCATCGATCTACGAGTCCTCATACCTTGAATTTTTTTCCCTTAAGCAATGATTTCCTAACATATTTATTAAATCTACCTTAACACGAGATCATTTAGAATTTGATTGGAGTTCAATAGAATCATTGTTGCTCTTCATAATTGTATGTAACTACAATAATATATTTCATACAATTAAAGTATGTAACAAAAAGTTTATATATATATATATACATAAACATTTAATTTAAAAAATAAATTTAAATATAAAAGCTTAACCAATGTAAAAGCTTAATTACATACGTATCGGGCTTTAAAACAAATAGTTAAGCAATTAATTTGAATTGTTGAAGACTTCAAATAAAAAGAAATATGGTAAGAAGAAATCACAAATCTCAAATTAATTTTGTTTCCAATTGCAATAGTGTTAATAGGTGTTTTAAATCTAATATATACCTACCTGGCTACCTAATAACCAAAGTCGGCTAAGCTAAGTTTTTTTCACAAAAAATAAATAAAAAAAAAAAAAACAAACAAACAAACAAACTGTGGAGGTGTTGGGCCTGTTGGCGTTGTTAGACTTAGACAAGCTATTCCCACCTACTCATAATCTCCTATCTAACCTAACCGTCTTAGTCGGACAATCAGATTAACATGTCCCTTTCTTCTTCTTCTTCTTCAAATAAAAAGTTAAGGAACCTAAAAGAGAAAGAGAGGTTCTTTCTAACACATGAAAGAAAGGATTCAGAATGTAAAGAAGAAGTGGGAATGCAGCCAGAGGTAAATTTAGTTGTGGTCCAATTATTTTACCACATGGTAGGCATAGAAGTTTGTATATCGATTAATGTGTCTAGCAGACCAGCTAGTAGAAGAATGAATGGTGGTGGTGAAATCCAAAATAATTGAAGAAATTCTCCAATCTTGAGTAATCTCTGGATTGATGATAGCAAGAGTGACTAGTAGAGAATCACCTTCAAAGGTGACATGAGAAAGCTTTAAAGAAGAACATAGATGTGCAGCTAAAAGAGCTGCAGTTGCTTTTCCATAAACAAGTGGACAAGGTGGACCGATTCTTGTAAAACAATGAATAATTGGTCCACTTGAGTCACGACAAACAGTAGCTTGGACAGAGAAGTTGCTTCGAATGGCTGTGTCATAATTAATCTTAAAGCAATGAGGATCGGGTTTAATCCAAACCTGTTCGGTTGTAGTTGATTTTGTTGACCAGGCTGAAAAATGAATATGGGAGATAAGATTAACAAAGGCTGAGATAGATAATGCATTTGGAATAAAGCCATCATGGTAAGCTTTGTTCCGTCAAACCATATTTGATTACAAGCAACCACCGTAAAAATATGGAACCTATGTGAATCCTCAGTAGAAATTCCAATTGTCTCCGGATGTGGTATAATATTCGACATTGATGAGATATGAAGAGCAGTAATATCCAATGGCAAAAAAGAATTCCTCCAAATGACCCGAGCAATGGGGCAAGAGAAAAATAAATGAACTAGAGAATCCGTAAAATGGGAACAAAGAGAACAAGATGTATCTAAAGGAGTAGAGTTAATGGAGAGAGAGATACTATCCTTGATAGGGATTATATTCAAGGAAAATGTGTATTGTAGTTTGACACTTTGACTCGGCTTCAAGCCTTCAAGGTGCATCGTCTTCAACTTCCTGTGCCTGGTTTTTTGCTTTCATGTTTTAGCTGTTTGACAGAACCACCTGAAAAAGTAACAAAACATCTATACTCATGAATCTCAGCCATTTTAAAAAATATTTGCACCTAGATAAGTATTTTAGGGTGGGCAACCAGGATTTCTGAAGGAAAAAAAAAATAATAAATAAAAAATTCAGAAGTAAATGAAGTTTTTGGGAGGTGAGGAGGGGGCATTTGACCCCTCACGACCCTCCTTCACTCCGCTCCTGGAAATAGTCATGTTCAAGTGATCACGTGATATAATTTTGGTTGAAGTTAATGGAAAATACAAACATAAGGTATTTACAGTAATGGAGTGGTAGTTGGAAAAGTCGAATGTCATGATCACTTTTTAAAGTTTTAAGATATGAGTATCAAAGAGGTGTAAATTTTGAAGGTTATGTGTATTCTTCTTTAGTAATTGTCACAATGTTAACGTAACAGTCTCAATTAATTCTTGAAAGTTATTGTAAAAATAAATAAATGATTGAGACTGCAACATTAACCTTATGAAAAAGTGAGATATATAGCATCACTCGTATAGCATTACTCTAGAGTTAAATGCATGTATGAAAAAGAGAAAACGATACATGCTACTCCTCCAATTAATTCTATCCAATTTGGAAGGATTGGATATAAAACAACAGAGCATATATTTAATATTGGATCCAACTTTATCAATAATTCTACTTATTGATAATGTGGACGTGGACGTGGCCGTCTACGTGCAAGTCGTATGATGAGTTATGAGGATATATATAACATGCGACCACGTCTCTTGATTTTGGAAGGCATGCAATAAACTAGCTAATTGATCAGTAACTATCATTTCAGTTTGGTAGGTGAACTAAAATATGTTAATTACTAATTAGCTAGGCATAATATAAGTAGGTCCGTCCAAGCTTTTTATTATATTCCCGTTTTGGTTAAAAGTTCCACGTGATACTTCATTAATTAGGGTTAGTTTGGTTTACAAAATGGGTATTCTATTGATAAATAGAAGAGTAATTATTAGGAATAAAAATAAGTAGAATGGAATGGCTATTCATACTCTTTATTTTGATAACAACTTATAATTTTTAATTAGAATCCGATCAAAATTATTAAAAAAATATCATATTATTTTAAATTTTTTTAAAAAAGACCTTAGATTATTTAAAAAAAAATTTGAAAATCAGTGGATGACCGACCACCCACCCACCCCCCAAATCCTTTAGTTGAATGGTGAAAGATATTGTAGGCGGTCAATATACATATCTAGGCTATTCTCCCTTAATTCTATCAAATTTGGAAAGAATCTGCAAATAACAGAAAAAGGAATATTTTTAATGTTGGTTCCAATATTCTATTTCTTCAATAATTCTCATTATGTTACGCAAGTCAACTAGTTGACGTGGGTAAGTATAAGTCTCTTGATTAGTTAAGACCAAACTATATGTGTACAAAATGGGTATGGCTTCCTTTCCGGTCTCCGGCGCCCTACTGCCCTTTACCTTGCTCTGCCTGAGCATACAATTAGCTGCCGCATATGAATATCTGAACACTTTCTGTTCCAAGACAGACACTTTCACTCCCAACAGTACCTTCCAGTCCAATCTTGCTCAACTCCTCTCTTCCCTTCCCTCCAACGCCAGACTTGAAGGTGGTTTCTACAACAACACCGTCGGCCAAAACACCGCCAACACTGTCTACGGCCTCTTCCTCTGCCGTGGTGACCTCGCCGTTCAAGACTGCCTAGATTGCGTGGCAGGTGGAACCCAAGATCTGAGTCTGCAGTATTGCGTTAGAGGAAAACAGGCCGTGATCTGGTACGAGGAATGCATGGTACGCTACTCAGACCAATATTTCTTCTCCATCATGAACACGCAACCTAGCACTTACATATCGAATGGAACCAATATTTCTGATCCAAATCTCTTTAACCCGTTACTGATGGCAACGATGAATGGCTTGGTAAGCCAGGTTACAAATGTTGGAATCGGTGCCAAAAAGTTTGCAACAAAAGAAGCAAATTTTACTGGGTCTCAAATACTCTACACCCTTGAACAGTGCACGCCTGATATATCTAGCTCTGATTGCGGTAAGTGTATACAGGAAGGGTTAACGTTAATGCAGCAATGTTGTAGTGGATACCAAGGGGTGAGAATTATGTTTCCTAGCTGTAGAATGAGGTATGACATGTACCAGTTTTACACAATGACTAATGCATCGACGTCACCAGCGCCTATGCCAGCAATTCTTCCTCCACCTTCGCGTTCGTCGCAAAGTTCGGTTCAATAGCTAGCTCTTTTTCTCATGAATATTCAATCATAACGAGTGTCTAGTTTATTATGTCAATGAAGATTTTATTGATTATGCAGGAAAACAAAAAATCTTGTCTCTAGCAATCATTCTTACTGTTGTTCCTGCGACGGTGGTGCTGTTGGTTGTGGGCTTCTGTTTGCGAAGGAGAGCGAGAACTGCTGTACAATATCAAATTGGTAAAAGAACAAGTTAATTGATTTTATATAATATGTTTTATTCCTCGTGTCTACATGCTTAATTTGCTCTTATAATTGTGTGATTCATTACATTTATTGTTCCGCTGTGCAGCTGCGAATGATGTTACAACCGTAGAGAAACTTGTAGACTCTTTGCAATTTGATTTGGCTACGATTGAAGCGGCCACAAAGAAGTTCTCGGAAGATAACAAGCTAGGTACAGGTGGATTTGGCGAGGTTTACAAGGTTAGATTAATTAGTATTCTTTTTGTTTTTGTTTTAAAGAATATTATGAATTTAAATATATCAAGTTAATTAATGTATGCAAAAGAAGTTATTAAAACCAGCTAGCACCCCGAACTTGATGGAATTGCCTACTCAATCAATATCTTTCTTGTTGCTCATCCCCTTGTCAAATGTATATATATTTGGAATTGAAACTCAAGGTACGAGTGAGATCAAGTGCACATAAAAAGTGTGCAAAATTATATTGAAGGATCCGGCTTCTATGCAATACTAAAACAGTACCGCATATTTGGTGTGATTATTTCTACGGCTGGGATGCAAACAGCAAACATATGAATGAAAAAAATAAAACTCCGTGACCTCTCCATTACAAACAGCAAACATAGAAGCCAGATCCTTCTTGGGTGTCCGATGTAGCAAAGTCTCTCTCTCTTTATCGGTGTCGTGATGATTGAAGGCAATTTTGTTGGGAAACCTCCCAAAAACAAAGTACCAGGCAAAAGCCTTTTGATTTCTTTCCCTTTATTCCCTATGTATCTTTCTGATTGAAACTTTACTCCCACCGTTTCACACGTGATTGTTTCTTCCATTTCCTATTCCCTCACCAACACCCCTCTTAACTCTCTTTCTCTCCCGTTTCCCTTTCTTCAATTTCCCATTTCTCATCTCACCTCCATTTTATTCCTCCAATTTTCCTGCTCCTTTGGCTTCTTTTACCTTAAATTTCATCTGGGTGTTTCTCTTTCTTTGTGTTCTCGCACTATATCTATAGAGCTTTACCTGTAATAGAGAAGCCAGGAGTTCTATTTTTTCTTACACATGTTTGATGTTTGCATCCCAGCCATAGAAATAATCACAGCAGATATGTGATACTTTTTAGTACCGCATAGAAGTCGGATCCTATATCGAATATTCATAATATGAATATGCTAACATAAGGTAAAAACATAAATAATTATGCATGACCATATGAAGTGAAGCCTCAAAACTGATATACACATAAAAAAATCATGAAAAACTTGAGTTTAATTAGTAAAAAATGAGTCTAGAAATTCAATTATGAAAAGAGATTACGTATGCATGTACGTAGACGTTAAGAACTAAAAATATAGACAAATGTTGAATCACCATTTATATCAAAAGTTTAAGCTAATTAAAAATGATGAATTTAATCATTTAATTAATATTTTTAATACTCTCCCTCACGTGCAAACTCAAACTTTCCTCATCAAGTGAGAGCTAAACTAATGAGTCAAGGCCCAAACTACCGTCAAACCATTTACGTACACTTTTACTTGTCGATGCTGATAATAAGCCATCGGCGTCAACATCGACATATCATTTTGGGTTCTAAATGCTTCAGCGTCGACTCTAAATATTATTAGCGTCGACATTTTCTATCACTGTTGAACATTAGGGTTGGAGCATTTGCGTCGACGTGTCGTCCCTAAAAGTCAATAGTGACAACATTTGGATTTTTAGCGATGACAAAATGTCGGCGCTATTAATCTTTCATTTTCTTTTTTTTGTAATGTCAAAAATTGTTCAACTTTAAGAAAATTACCATGAGGAGAAGTTATTAGAATTTTAAATTGTTCAAATTTAGGAAGGCATTTTTGTTTTTAATCCAAGTTATTAAAGGCATAAATTAAAGGTTATATTTTCTTTTAGTAAAAGATCGATTATGATGGAAAATTCATTCAATTCGGTATGTGGATTTGAAGTTGGGGAGTTAGTGGTCAAGCTAAGATATTGCCTTAGTTGACTACCCCTTCGACGAGATAGGTTGATCGATTTAAAGACGACTATGTCTTAAATGTACTCCAGAGCTTTTGATGTTAGGATTTTCATATTTCAGGGTGTACTTCTAGATGGCCAAGAAATAGCTGTGAAGAGACTTTCAAGAAGGTCTGGACAAGGTAACGAGGAATTTAAAAATGAAGTTGTTTTGGTTGCCAAGCTTCAACACCGAAACCTTGTGAGGCTATTAGGATTTTGCTTGGAAGGAGAAGAAAAGATACTCATCTACGAATATGTACCCAACAAAAGCCTTGACAATTTTCTATACGGTATTGTTTTTCTAAACGTAAATTCATATGACTTTCCTGTGTCATGCTTAAAATGCATGGAGCTTTTGAAGATTTGTGAAATCTTATAACTAATCAACAAAGAGTCATTAACTTTGCATTGATTCATCCAAAAAAAAAAAGTCATTAACTTTATGGAACTTCAAACAAATTTATCAAGTATCATGGAGCTGTTAAAAATGTGAGAGAAAAAGATTAGATTTCCTTTTGTATTTGTCAATTTTAGTTGAGTTTAATTAATTACTTAAGTATCTATTAACATCAATTTATTTATTCTAACTCATTGTTGATTTTGATGGATGAGTAGACCATGAAAAGCAAAAACTGTTGGACTGGGCAACACGTTACAAGATTATTGGAGGGATTGCTCGAGGGCTTCTATATCTTCATGAAGATTCTCAACTCAGAATTATACATCGTGATCTTAAAGCTAGTAACATTTTATTAGATGTGGATATGAATCCAAAAATTGCTGATTTCGGTATTTCAAAGATCTTTGAAGCTGACCAAACTCAAGGAAATACAAGTAGAATCATTGGAACATAGTAAGTTATATATTTTATTGTGTTCTTTGTGTTACTCCATGTTTGAAACACTATTTACCATATAGAAATGGGAAAAGTAGAGCCCTTATAAAATTTTAAAAAAAAAAAAAAATGCCTTGAGAAGTGGTAGCTAGATCGATATATAGCACATTTACACAACGTAGCCCTTCATATCTCAAATTACATATAGTGGGGTAACTAATGACAGAATTATTATATTTAACTCTAGGGTTTTATATTTTCCTTCACTGATATTGTTGTGTTCTATTTGGTGATTTGTAGTGGTTATATGGCTCCAGAATATGCAATATATGGACGATTTTCTGTGAAATCAGATGTATATGGTTTTGGTGTTTTAATCTTAGAGATTTTAAGTGGCAAAAATAACAATTCTTTCTACCAAACAGACAATCCTGAGGACCTCAGAAGCTATGTGAGTATAATAAAAATATGTTAATTTCATCACCTTAGTTGATGCGTAAATCATCACCTCTAAATGAGAGGAAGAGAAGATGACATAATAAGATTTTTATTTATTTATTACCAATTAATGCAGGCATGGAGGCTTTGGAAGGATGGAACACCTTTGGAGTTGTTGGATCCATCTTTGAGAGACTCTTACTCAAGTAACGAAGTCATGAGATGTATTCAAATTGGCTTATTATGTGTTCAAGAAAATCCAGCTGACAGACCCACTATGGCATCAATACTTCTTGTGCTAAATAGTTACTCTGCGACTCTCCTATCACCTCATGAGCCAGCGTTTGTTCTTCATAGAAGACCGGAGCCAAAAACTCAAATAAAGGAGCGAGAGCCAAATCAATCTTCAAGCAATATTTCAATGCAATGGTCTATTAATGGAGAACCTATTACTGAACTAGTCCCTCGATAGTGCGATTAGATTATCCTTGAACTTTTGTAGAACAAAAAATTTATTTTTGACCAAATACAAGTATCTGTTATTGAGAGTTATTGTTGGAGGGACACAAGAATAACAAACTAGTGACTTCTAGCATTATTCTAATTTTAGATAACAAGAATTATTTAGTTCTTAAAAAGCCACCTTTTAGAAATTTTTACCAAAGAGGATTCTAAATAAACTACCAATTTTTTTTTATTTATTGATTGTTTCTAATTCAAAGAAGAAAATAGTCTGTCTCCTATATTTCCTACTCTTTATATCTGACCATGAGGTATATATTGGGATTTGTCCAAAGAAAAGGGATAAGAGAAATTGTATGGGATCTATAAGAGGAGGCCTCATTTCCCTGCCTAAACAGAGGACAAGGCCCCTCAGGCTGACCCTCTATTCGGGTAGGGGAGCCTCCTCTCACACATCTCGATCTACCTAAAGAACAAGCAAAAGTACTAATTAAATCCCCCATTATAGGGCTTCCAGTCCGTGGTACTGTATTTAAATTTTGCCCTTTAGAACCCGAGATACTTGGCCTTTTACATGCTTTTGGAGACTAAAGAAAAATAAATAAAAAATCACGTGTTTATATATATAAAAGTGTGTGTGTGTCAAAGCTTCCATTAATTTCCAGGAAGTACGCGCGTGTGAGCTTACTGTCTAGCTCCAATGTAAGGCCAGGCGATTCACCTTTCTCTTAGCACTAAAAGACAAGCTTGCTAATTGTCGAGAGAATGAAAGGTCGTTATATTGGCCACCTTTCTCTTCTTACTCGATTTCAAACGATAAGATTCACGATTCTAATAAATATTGCTTAGTGGAACTAGAGTTCATCTAAGTCAAAAAATAAAATTAAAAAAAATGCAAAATTAGTCTGTGTAATGTACGTAATTTACAATTAACTCATTGTGGTATTAAAATGAACTTAGAGGTTCTTAGAGTATGCCAAAAAAAAAAAAAAAAATCATTCCGTGCAATTAAATTTCGTCAAAACACTTGATGAATTCCGTTAGTGTGTCACATCATTGCCAATAAATAACATGTGTCACTTTTAGTACATATATATATTTTTTTTTATTAAGAGTGACACATGTCGTTATTTTATTGACAATGATATGGCACGTATACTAATGGAATCCGTCAAGTGTTTCTACGAAATTTGATTACAGGAAGTGATTTTTGACGGGTTTGATGGATGACCTTGTTATGAAAGCTAATTCTTCTAGCAATTTGTTTGCTACTGGAGATGTCAATTATACATACTTTAGCAGGATATATGCTCTGGTTCAGTGCACCCTGGACATTTCTCCAGTTGATTGCAGCAATTGCTTACATTTGTCTGTTGAAGAAATGCTTTATTACTTTGATGGAGAGCAAGGAGGAAGAGTTCTTCTCAGGCCAAGCTGCAATATTAGGTACGAAATATACAATTTTTACCAATCCAAGGATGCTACACCAGCTCCATCTCCTCCAGCAGCTTCATTGCCATCGCCACCCCCACCAGTCTTGCCAAACATCAGAGGTAATTAAGCTTAATTATTATGGCATTGAAGAATATCTAATTTTACATATATAATCGTTTATTTTTTTTTAAAAAAAAAACCAAAGAAGCTAGGTTCATGGCCAAGGGTAAAGATGTTCGAGTAACCGTTATTTTGGAATGTACCAATTGTACTCGAAATACAATTACCTCTATAAGATATTCGTTTCATTCTTCCTCTATGTTGTTTACAGAATCTGGTTCTTTTGGGGTTTATAGTTGATGGTTGTTTATCAATTCATTCCCATTCCATCAAAAATCGATTTTACGGTATAGAAACTTATGACCTCCCCACATTAATTATTTTTAAATTCGTTTAAAATAGGTCTAACAGATATTCAAAGAAGGCCAAAAAGATAAAATAGACCCAAAATGCCCATTGCCTAATATATATGCGGATAGCGGATAATAACCGCATTCAATAACCGTGCAAATGCATTTAGTAATTAAAAACAAAATACAGATATTTAAAAGTGATATCCGCATTTTGTGGATACGACTGCGGATATTGCAAATAACCACATCCGTATGTACACCCTACTTGTAAGCACATAAGGCTTTTAGGCCTTGTTTGGTTTGCGGAATGGCTATTCCATTAGGAAAATGAATAATCATTCCTGGGAATAGAAGGTGGCGGAATGAAATGGTTATTCCTAATCTTTAGTTTAGTAAGAATACATATATTTTAATTGGAATTCAATCAAAATTACTAAAAATACCCCACATTTTTTTTTAAAACAAAATTGAAAATAAAATCAAATTATTAAAAAAACAAAACAAAAAAAAAAAAAAAAAAAAAACCCATAGGTGGCCGCGGCCACCCTCGATGAGAATCGGGGGTGGCACAGGCCACCCCCAAAAGCGCCATGGGTGGCGCGACCACCCCCGGCTCCATATACTGGCTGGCCGGCCACCCCACCCATTGGGGTGGCCAACCAACCAGTTAAGGGTTTGGTTTTTTTTTTAAAATAAAATATAAAATAAATGGTTTTTTCTGAAAAATATTGCATTTGCCCCAATGAATAGCTATTCCTCTCATTTTTTAGAGGAATAGGTATTCCTCTTCGTAAAGGAATATGTATTCCAATGGAAATACCTATTTTAAGGAATAGACCGCTACCAAACAAAAGAATGACTATTTCATAGGAATAGCCATTCCATTCTAGGAGTTTATTCCGCGAACCAAACGAGGCCTTAATGTTACTATGACATGCATGCATATTCTTACATGTACATGAAACATGTTTTTATGCATAGAAAAGGAGGCTCTCTTCAAAGGCGATTATCGCCATACTCGCTCCACTAGTTATCGTTGTAGTGCTTTTTTCCGGTTTGTGCTACCCTTACCGAAGTTGGAAAGCTAAGAAGCACAATGCTCGAAAGAAGGAAATAGGTAGAAAACAAAGAAGAAGAAAAAATAATCTTGTTTTATCATTTAATAATTCAACTTCCCTTTTATTATCATTCATCAAAAAAATAAAATAAAAATCAACCAATTTCTTATTTGCTCGTGTCTGATTTTTTTTTTCTCCAAAAGTAACATTTGCTTTAATTTCTCCAAAATATATTTTTTTCTCCAAAAGTAACATCAGCCTTTCGTGGCGTAGTGCACGAGAGCTGCTTGGGCTGTGGTCGAGGGATGTGTTCCAGGGCATTAAGCTGTGCTCGATCGCACAGCTCAGAGGAAAAATAATCAGCCCGCTTCTCTGCAATTCTATAAGAAAAATGTTATTTTTTTCTTAATGACATGCAAAACACTAAAGCTAGTCAAAATATCTGAAAATAACAAATCTAAAGGTTTAACTAATGTAAGTTATGGGGTCCAAATATACACTATTTGGCCCTTATCAAATACCTCTAAACTTACATTTTGCTAGTCTCTTAACAAAACAAAATCAAAGCATGAAACATAAGTCTGCTTTCGTGGGAGGGACGATTGCATTTAGCATATGCAACAAGCCTTTTAAACCCCTAGGACTCTCTAGTGAACGAGTGAAGTCTCGTGAGTTTTTGCCAGAAATGATACCCACAAACATTGAACCATTATGTTGTCAACAAGAAAAAAATTTCATACATACCATGGTTCATACATCATGAGCATGCTTAAAAAGACAAACACCATTATCAACATCAACAAGTGATCCAACATCAAATCACTCATAAATGGACAATTAAGACACCATATGTTCTCAAAAGTGTAAAGTGAAATTAGCATACAATCATGAAGTTTCATTTTAATCTTAAGATAAGTACCTCAAAAATCATTGGAATCCCTATCAAATGAAACAACCAAGGCAAGATATGCAAATTATGGTGTGTGTGTGTGTATGTGTATTTTTTTTTTTTTTTGGTAGGTTGTGCAATGGTTGGCTCCCTTAAGCTTTCTAATTGACCTATGTAATGAGTGTTGAGTCAGTGACTCCCAAACAGATGGCTTTAAGGCATTAGATGTGTAAACATCCCTAAAACCGTAATTACTTAAGTCAAAAAATCTAAAAAGTCAAGCTAACCAAACAATCAACCAAATTGAATTTTACACATTTTGACGTGAACACTCAATGCTTAATGCGGCACGAGGTCTGGTTACTCAGTAAAAAACTCAAAATGATATATATATATATATATATATATATATATCTTACAAGCCAAGTTATACATGATTAAACACAAATTCATATCTCGTAGATTATATGCTAATACGATAGTGATAAATTAACTCAAACAAGTGAAGTCTTATTAGCCCAAAAATAAGTCAAAAGGCTCAGATTCCTAATGACATGATATCTTCAATACTTTAAGAAAGCCAATGAAATGCAGACCACAGTTACAATTTAACTCAAACCTGACAACAACATAACACAATTTTTTTTTTCTTTTTTTCAAAATTTTCTAGAACAAAAAGACAACTAAAAACAAACAAACAAACGGACAAAGTGTTTTTCCATACCCCCAAACTTGAATTACACATTGTCCTCAATGTGTAGTATAGAAATACATTACCAGAAGTTGGAAACATTAAGGTGTGAAAAAGGTCAAGGCGTCCCCCAAAACTTAAACACCAAAACACATGTCAACAAAACTAACATCAATCTTTTCGCATTAAAACAATCATCAAAAGATTAATTGCTGTCAAAAATAAAAATAAAATGACAAGAAATAAAATAAAAGAAGTCAAATGTGCGGAAAATTAAATGGAAAAGAAATTTTACAATGTCTTCCCCGATCATTTGGACGTCCAAACAATCTCTTCCACCTTTTCTTCTTTAGAATTTGATAGTCCTCTGAAAGAATGTGTCGCTATCTGAGGTAGCCAACTTGCTTCGAACGATTTTCTGAGGACGACGATTCTTAGATTTGTGCGCATATGTGCGTAAATTTTTGAGAATTTTGGCATAAGATGGCTCTTTGAGGCATTGAAGAATTGAAGCTTGGGCTCATGAAGTGTCTCAAGAGGGATTGTGATAAAGGAATGAACTTCAGTACTCACTTCCTCACTCCTAGGTGCTCAACAGACTCCAAATGCTCGTCTTTCTCTTCCTCCTCAAATGTTAAAAAAGATGTGTTAGGGAATGACATCTCAGTGGTTTCCCCAGTCTCAGGTCGTATCTCAGGAGTGAAATCCAATAAGGCCTTAGCTTGCTCTCATACCATGTCCAAATCAAATTCGAATTGAGCATATCTCTCTTCAAAGGGATTTTTCAGCCTTAGCTCATTAACAATCTCCTCAACAACTACCTCACTCCTAAGTGTAGTGGTGGCTTGGACATGCTCATGATGAGGATTGATAGAATCATCCTCATCAATCGTGTAGTGTCGTTCAACCATCAACTGACTCTGAAGCTCTTATTCATCCATTCTGTTTAACTTAGCAACTAGACGATCAGGCTGCCCTTCCAACCTTTCAATCGCTGAAGTGTTGGCCATAGTGGCATCTCTGATCTCTTGAATGGTTGGGCTATCAACCATGGTGACATTCTTAAGCTCTTATATGGTTTGGCTATTTGAATGTATGAAAGCTTTGAATGTGTCTTCCAATGAAGACTCTAGTTGTGGCACTTGAATGGTGGATTGGCCAGTTTTCTCCATAAATTCCTTCAGCGTGTCTTCCAATGAAGATTGTTGAGGAAGAGGATCATATGATGAAGGATGAATAACTTGGTTTTTGAACTACGAATATTCAGGACGGTGCAGTTCATGAAATTGGGGAGCATAATTTCTCATGGCTTGAGCTTGCCGCAAGAAATTAGGATGGTTGCTCCAGTTTGGGTTGTAAAAATTTGAATTTGAATCAAACCCCGAGTTGAAAAAAATTGGTGTTCATTTGCTCATATGAAAAATTAGAGGATTGTCCTCAAGATGGACAATTACTAGAACTATGATGAGGATCGAAGCAATATGAACATGGTCCATGTGGATAGAAACTGTAAGGGTAGTTAGTTGGAGCAGGTGTCCTACCGCTAGGCGAAGCATGTTGTGCAGAAAAATTACTATAATTATCAAAATAAAAATCCATGCTTTACTCGCACCATTTACCATGCAAATATCCCACATAAAGCCTCCACCCCCCCCCCCCCCCTTTTTTTTTAAAAAACTAAAAGAAGAACAACAAACAATAAAATAATGTAAAATAAAAACAAAATATTAACAAAACAAACCAAAAAAAAAATGCAATTTTTTATTTATTTTTTAACTTAGCTGCTTCCGGTTTGATGCTACCTACACAAGGGTGCTCGAGCGCCGATGCTCAGGGCATCAAGCGTAGGAACAGAAATTGGAATTCTACAGAAGAAACTGAAACAGAACCGAGATGAACAATGAGAATTTTAAACTTTTTTTTTTGTTAGATCATAAAACAGAAACAAAATCAAATTGTATGAAACAAAAATCTACCTAAGCTAATAGAAAAATAAAATCAATTCAAATAAAAATCAATTTCCACAAACAAAACAATTCCCCGGCAACGGCGCCAAAAACTTGTTGTGAGTTTTAAAGTACTCGCAAGCACACGAATCATTTGCAATATAGTGTGTGTGCAAACGCAAGGTTGAATCCACAAGGAATTGCATTGCAAAAATTAATCTCTATTTAACTAATCATATTTTAATCTAATTCCAAATTTTGGGGCTTTTTAACAACAGAACACATAAACTAAACAAAGTAAAAATAATCAAAAGATAGGGTTCTGAGGTTTTAAAATTCACACCCACTAAATCATAACAATATATTTTCATGTTCATCAACACACATTTGAGATTCTCACCATACTAATCTTATTTTTCTTCTACTATACTTCAAAAATTGATTGAATCATTCAATGAATTCATTCTTTGCACAAATCACAAAAGATATCTTGTTTTGACCAAATCATCAAATGTATCCGTAGAACGAAACACAATGAATATCCAACGTTTTAATAAATAAAAACCAACTAAACAATTAAATGAAACAATCTCAAATCATCAAATGTATTCGGAAATCACAATAGATATTCAAGAATCATCTCAATAATGGAATGGAAGTAGAACAATTAGAGATCTAAAACCCATAAACTCAAATGGCATAAACTAGCATGAAAATATAGTTGTTCTTCAAGGGTGAGGCTTCATCCTCAACCTTAGTTGAGATTTTAGCCTCTTATGACAAAAGAAAGCGTGAAGAAGCTACAAGAATGAATTAAAATGAAATAAACTTACAAAAGATATGAGTTCTAGGTGAAAAACACCTCAAAAACCCTAAAAACCAGTGAGAAAGGTGCCCTTGGCGCTCTGCTTAGCGTCCTCCCAAAAATCTAAGAAAAAAAATAGTATTTATAGAGCTAACTAGGGTTTCTGTGAGTCCAGGTCAGCATAAGAGTGCTCGATCACACTCTAGGTGCGCTCGAGTGCATTAAGCTGCGCTTGATCGCACAACTCAGAGGAAAAATAATCAGTCCACTTCTCTGCAATTCCACAAGAAAAGCATAATTTTTCCCTCAATGAACTGCAAAAGACAAAAACACCAAAATTAGCCAAAACATCATAAAATAACGAAGGTAAAGGTTTAACTAACGTAAATTAAGGGATCTAAATATACACTATTCGGCACTCATTAATGGACAACAAGGATTTATGGAAAAAAAATAATAACAAAACAAAAACAAAAAAATAAAAATAAATTTAGAAGTAAATGAAGTTTTTGGGAGGTGAGGAGGGCGTTTGACTCCTCTCAACCCCCCTCCCCCCGCCCCTGCAAATAGTCATGTTCAGGTGATCACGTGATAGAATTTTGGTCAAAGTTGATGAAAAATACAGACATATGGTATTCACAGTAATGGAGTGGTAGGTGTATAATTAGTTGGAAATGTTGAATATCACTTCTTAAAGTTTTAAAATATGAATATCAAGGAGGTGTAAATTTCGAAGGTTAGGTGTATTCTACTTTAGTAATTGCCACAGGTTAACGTAACAATCTCAATTAATTCTTGAAAGTTATTGTAAAAAAATAAAAATAAAGGATTGATTGAGACGGCAATGTTAACCTTATGAAAAAGTGGGATATATATAACATCACTCTTGTAGCATTACTCTATAGTTAAATGCATGTATAAAAAGAGAAAAAAAAAAAATACATGCTACTCCAATTAATTCTATCCAATTTGGAAGGATTGCATATAAAACAATAGAGCATATATTTAATATTGGATCCAACTTTATCAATAATTCTACTTATATTCCGCAAGTCAACTAGAAAAGTGGACGTGGCCGGCAACGTGCAAGTCGTATGATGAGTTATGAGGATATATATAACATGCGACCACGTCTCTTGATTTTAGAAGGCATGCAATAAACTAGCTAATTGATCAGTAACTCTCATTTCAGTTTGGTAGGTGAACTAAAATATGTTAATTACTAATTAGTTAGGCATAATATAAGTAGGTCCCTCCAAGCTTTCTAACATATTCCCGTTTTTGTTGAAAGTTCCACGTGTGATATCTCATTTAATTTGGTTTAGTTTGGTTTACGTATGTAATGAGTATTCAACTGAGAAATAGAAGAGTTATTATCAGGAAGAAAAATAAGTGGAATGAAAAGACTATTCATACTCTTTATTTTGATAACTCATATATTTTAATTGGAATTCAATCAAAATTATTAAAAAAAATTTTACATTATTATTATTATTATTAATTTTTTAAAAAAAGATCTCAAATTATTTTTTAAAGAAATAAAAAACGAAAATCAGTGAATGACCGACCACCCATTGGGGTGGGTGGCCAGGCCACCCCAAATCCTTTAGTTGAATGAATGGTAAAAGATATTTTAGGCAGTCAATATATATACATATCTAGCTATTCTCCCTTAATTCTATCAAATTTGGAATGAATATGCAAATAACAAAAAAAGGAATATTTTAATGTTGGTTCCAATATTCTATTAATTCTTCAATAATTCTCATTATATTACGCAAGTCAACTAGTTGACGTGGATAAGTATAAGTCTCATGATTAGTTAAGGCCAAACTATTTGAGTAAAAAATGGGTATGGCTTCCTTCCCAGTCTCCGGCGCCCTACTGCACTTTACCTTTCTCTGCCTGAGCATACAATTAGCTGCCGCATATCAATATTTGGACAATTTCTGTTCCAAAACAGAAACTTTCACTCCCAACAGCACCTTCCAGTCCAATCTCGCTCAACTCCTCTCTTCCCTTCCCCCCAACGCCAGACTTGAAGGTGGTTTCTACAACAACACCGTCGGCCAAAACACCGCCAACGCTGTCTACGGCCTCTTCCTCTGCCGTGGTGACCTCACCGGTCAAGACTGCCTAGATTGCGTGGCCGGTGGAACCCAAGATCTGAGTCTGCAGTATTGCATTAGAGGAAAACAGGCCGTGATCTGGTACGAGGAATGCATGGTACGCTACTCAAACCAATATTTCTTCTCCATCATGAACACGCAGCCTAGCACTTACATATCGAATGGAACCAATATTTCTGATCCAAATCTCTTTAACCCGTTACTGATGGCAACGATGAATGGCTTGGTAAGCCAGGTTACAAATGTTGGAATCGGTGCCAAAAAGTTTTCAACAAAAGAAGCAAATTTTACTGGGTCTCAAATACTCTACACCCTTGAACAGTGCACGCCTGATATATCCAGCTCTGATTGCGGTAAGTGTATACAGGAAGGGTTAACGTTAATGCAGCAATGTTGTAGTGGATACCAAGGGGTGAGAATTATGTTTCCTAGCTGTAGAATGAGGTATGACATGTACCAGTTTTACACAATGACTAATGCATCGACGTCACCAGCGCCTATGCCAGCAATTCTTCCTCCACCTTCGCGTTCGTCGCAAAGTTCGGTTCAATAGCTAGCTCTTTTTCTCACGAATATTCAATCATAACGAGTGTCTAGTTTATCATGTCAGTGAAGATTTTATTGATATGCAGGAAAACAAAAAATCCTGTCTCTAGAAATCATCCTTACTGTTGTTCCTGGGATGGTGGTGTTGTTGGTTGTGGGCTTCTGTTTGCGAAGGAGAGCGAGAACTGCTGTACAATATCAAATTGGTAAAAGAACAAGTTAATTGATTTTATATAATATGTTTTATTCCTCATGTCTACGCGCTTAATTTGCTCTTAGAATTGTGTGATCCATTACATATATTGTTCGGTTGTGCAGCTGCGAATGATGTTACAACCATGGAGAAACTTGTAGACTCTTTGCAATTTGATTTGGCTACGATTGAAGCGGCCACAAAGAAGTTCTCGGAAAATAACAAGCTAGGTACAGGTGGATTTGGCGAGGTTTACAAGGTTAGATTAATTTGCATTCTTTTTATTTTTGTATTAAAAAATATTATGAATTTAAATATATC
Source organism: Alnus rubra (assembly GCA_028654335.1). Taxonomy (NCBI): domain Eukaryota; kingdom Viridiplantae; phylum Streptophyta; class Magnoliopsida; order Fagales; family Betulaceae; genus Alnus; species Alnus rubra. The sequence goes on from JAJPGS010000918.1 coordinate 30,226, forward strand.
AAATATATGCAAAAGCAGTTATTAAAACTAGCTAGCGCCGCAAACTTGATGGAATTGCATGCTCAATCAATATCTTTCTTTTTGCTCATCCCATTGTCAAATATGTCTATATTTGGAATTGAAACTCATGGTACAAGTGAGATCAAGTGCACATAAAAAGTATACAAAATTATATTGAATATTCATAATATGAATATATTAAGATAATGTAAGAACATAAATAATTATGCATGACCATATAAAGTGAAGCCTCAAAACCGATATATGCATAAAAAATCATGAAAAACTTGAGTTTAATTAGTAAAAAATGAGTCTAGAAATACAATTATGAAAAGAGAATTTATGCATGTACGTAGACATTAAGAAGTTAATGCAATATTACAAACAAATGTTGAATCATCATTTATCTCAAAAGTTTAAGCTGATTAAAATTTTTGAATTTAATCATTTAATTAATATTTTTAATACTCTTCCTCACATGCGGACTCAAACTCTCCTCATCAAGTGAGAGTTGAACTAAGTAGTCAATGTTCAAACTACCCTCATACCATTTACACTCTTACTTGTCGATGCTGATAATAGGCCATCAGTGTCAATATCGACATATCGTACGTTTTGGGTTCTAAATGTTTCAGCGTCGACTCTAAATATTATTAGCGTCGACATTTGTTGTCATTGTTGAGCATTAGGGTTGGAACATTTGCGCCGATGTGTCGTCACTAAAAGTCAACAGTGACAACATTTGGACTTTTAGTGACGACAAAATGTCGACACTAATAATCATTTTTTGTTTGGAATGTCCCAATTAAGTTGTTCAACTTTAAGAAAAATTACCATGAGGAGAAGTCATTACAATTTTAAATTGTTCAAATTTAGGAAGATGTTTTTGTTTTTAATCCAAGATATTGTAGGTATAAATTAAAGGTTATATTTTCTTTTAGTCAAAGATCGATTATGATGAAAAATTCATTCAAATTTGGTATCTGGATTTGGAGTTGGGGAGTTTGCGATAAAGCTAAGATATTGCCTTAGTTGCCTACCCCTTCGACAAGAGAGGATGAAGGATTTAAAGACTATGATTCAAATGTACTCCAGAGCTTTTGATGTTAGGATTTTCATATTCCAGGGTGTACTTCTAGATGGCCAAGAAATAGCTGTGAAGAGACTTTCAAGAAGGTCTGGACAAGGTAACGAGGAATTTAAAAATGAAGTTGTTTTGGTTGCCAAGCTTCAACACCGAAACCTTGTGAGGTTATTAGGATTTTGCTTGGAAAGAGAAGAAAAGATACTCGTCTACGAATATGTTCCCAACAAAAGCCTTGACAATTTTCTCTACGGTATTGTTTTTCTAAACATTCATATGACTTCCTTGTATCATGCTTAAGATGCATGGAGCTTTTGAAGATTTGTGAAATCTTATTACTAATCAATAAAGAGTCATTAACTTTATGGAACTTCAAACAAATTTATCAAGTATCGTGGAGCTTTTGAAGATGTGAGAGATAAAAAGATTGGATTTCCTTTTGTATTTGTCAATTTTAGTTGAGTATAACTACTTAAGTATCTATTGACATCAATTTATTTATTCTAACTCAATGTCGATTTTGATGAATGAGTAGACTCTGAAAAGCAAAAACTATTGGACTGGGCAACACGTTACAAGATTATTGGAGGGATTGCTCGAGGGCTTCTATATCTTCATGAAGATTCTCGTTTTAAAATTATACATCGTGATCTTAAAGCTAGTAACATTTTATTGGATGTGGATATGAATCCAAAAATTGCAGATTTCGGAATTTCAAAGATCTTTGAAGTTGACCAAACTCAAGGAAATACAAGTAGAATCATTGGAACATAGTAAGTTCTATATTATATTGTGTTATTTCTTTGCTCCATGTTTGAAACGCCATTTACCATATGGAAATGGGAAAAGTAGAGCCCTTATCAAATGAAATGCCTCGAGGAGTGGTAGATCGATATATAGCACATTTACACAACGTAGCCCTTCATATCTCAAATTACATATCTGAGGGTAACTAATTATAGAAGTATTATATTCAACTCTTGGGTTTTATATTATCCTTTACTAATATTGTTGTGTTCTATTTGGTGATTTGTAGTGGTTATATGGCTCCAGAATATGCAATATATGGACGTTTTTCTGTGAAATCAGATGTATATGGTTTTGGTGTCTTAGTCTTAGAGATTTTAAGTGGCAAAAATAACAACGCTTTCTATCAAACAGACAATCCTGAGGACCTCAGAAGCTATGTAAGTATAATAAAAATATGTTAATTTCATCACTTTAGTTGATGCCTAAATCATCACCTCTAAATGAGAGGAAGAGAAGATGACATTATAAGATTTTTTTTTTTTACCAATTAATGCAGGCTTGGAGGCTTTGGAAGGATGGAACACCTTTGGAGTTGTTGGATCCATCTTTGAGAGACTCTTACTCAAGTAACGAAGTCATGAGATGTATCCAAATTGGCTTATTATGTGTTCAAGAAAATCCAGCTGATAGACCCACTATGGCATCAATACTTCTTGTGCTAAATAGTTACTCGGTGACTCTCCTATCACCTAATGAGCCAGCGTTTATTCTTCATAGAAGACCGGAGCCAAAAACTCCAATGAAAGAGCAGGAGCCAAATCAATCTTCAAGCAATTCAATGCAATGGTCCATTAATGGAGAACCTATTACTGAACTAGTTCCTCGATAGTGAAATTAAATTATTCTTGACCTTTTGTGTAAAAAAAAATTTATTCTTGACTTAATACAAGTATCTGTTATTGAGAGTTATTGTTAGAGGGACACCAGAGTGACTTCAAGTATTACTTCAATTTTAAATTACAAGAATTATTTAGTTCTTTCAGAGTCACATTTTAGAAATTTTTACTACAGAGGATTCTAAATAGTCTATCTCCTATATTTCCTACACTTTATATATCTGACCATGAGGTATATATTGGGCTTTGTCCAAAGAAAAGGGATAAGAGAAATTGTCTGGGATCTATAAGAGGAGGCCTCCTTTCCCTGCCCAAACATAGGACAAGGGCCCTCAAGCTGACCCTCTGCCCAGGCTAGGTAGGGGAGCCTCCTCTCACACATCTCTAGCTACCAAAAGAAGCAAAAATAATAATTAAATCCCCCATTATAGGACTTCCAGTACGTTTGTGGTACTGTATTTAAAATTTGGAATAATTATATTTTCTTTTTATGCACTACCAGTTATTGTCAATATGTCATTATGAACTTACACTCTAACCCGAAGATATATTAACAATTGCTGATAGTTCATAAAGAAAAAAAATAATTACCCCTAAATTTTTCCCTTTCAAGAACACGAGCTACGAACTTGGCTTTTTACATGCTTTTGGAGACTAATGAAAAATAAATAAATAAAAAATCACCTATACATGTCAAAGCTTACATTTTCAGGAAGTACCCGCGTGTGAGTTTACTGTCTCCAATGTAATAAGGCCAAGCGACTCACCTTTCTCTTTGCACTAAAAGACAAGCTTGCTGATTGTTGAAATAATGAAAGGTCATTATATTGGCCACCTTTCTCTTCTTACTTAATTTTAAGAGAAATGTTTGGTCCTACATTTTTATTTTACTCTTATTTTTACACTTATTTATGTAGATCAATAATGTGAGAAATAGTAAAAAAGTATATTAAAACTCTGATTTTTTTAACAATATTATTGATCTATATAGACAAGAGTATGATATGAGTGAAATGAGAATATACAATTAAACATTTCTCTAATTTCAAACGATAAGACATATTCATTAATCATTAGTTATTAAAGATCTACGATTCTAATAAATGCTTAGTGGACTCATAATTCATCTCAATTAAAAGCAAAAAAAAAAAAATGTAAGATCAGTCCATGTAATTTACAATTAGTTCTTTGTAAATTGTAATTACAGTATCAAAATGAACTTCGAAATAATTGGAGAATGCCCAAAAAAAAAATATTCACTCCTTGCAGTCAAATTCCGCCAAAACACTTGACGGGTTTCGTTAGTGTGCCACTTCATCGCCAATAAAATGACGATAACTTTTAATAAAATATATATATAAAATATATAAAGCTAAAAAGTTAAATAAATAAAAAACTAAAACTTATTGTTTTTTATTTTTTTAATAAAATAGAAAACCGCTTTCGATTTTTTTAAAGAAAACAATAATTATTTGTTTTTAATTTATTTAATTTTTTAGTTTTATATATTTTTCTTTGTTTATATATATATTATATTTTTTTTATTATGAGTGACACATGTCATTTTAGTGGCGCTGATATAGCAAACTAACGGAATCTGTCAAGTGTTTTGACGGATTTTGACTGCAGAAAATGATTTGTTTTTTTAGCATACCTCAAGGACCTTTGAATTCGAGCTAATTGTAAATCAGGTAAACCATAGGAAGTGATTTTGCAGTTTCCACCAATTAAAATGGAGAGATCCTACTGCACATGAATGTACTGGAGTTCTCTAGCTAATTTCTAGTAATTTGATCTAACCATTTTCTTTTCCAAATATATTTATCACGGATAAAAATTTTCTTAAATGATAGAAGTTATTTCAACTCAATTTATTAAATTACTACATGCGCGTACATTTATTTATAGCACCTAAATTAAATCTTGATCATTTAATAATATATTGGTTAAATAACCAGTTATCTTATAAATTTAAGTTGATAATTAAAAAACTAAAATTGATAAAAAAAAAATGATGAATTTAATTATTTAAATTTTCTAATAACCCCCGAGATAGTTGGCCTTTTTATATCCTTTTGCAGGAAAAAAAAAAAAAAAAAAAATCACAATGGTTAGCTGGCGCGCATGTGGTTAATTAATTTGCGAGAAGGCCCTCCGTGAGCTTACTGTCTCCAATATATGGCGAGGCGTTTCGCCTTTCTCTTAGGGCTAAAAGACAACCTTTCACTAATTGACGAATTAATTAATAATCAAAGGTCATTGTACGTATACCTTTCTGGCAAGTTCTTCGACCTTCGTTTTGGCCCCCGGCCAACGACGTAAATATTGTGGCTTTTCGAAGAATCGTAATTCGATGGTTTTAGGACTCGCCAACAAATTAAAAAACCTTAGAATTAATGAAACTTCAAGGCTTTCAAGGCCAGGCAAGAGCATATATAAAATATTTTGAATTTTACTGTTTCGATGATCCGGTCCTTAATTATACATGGGTATTTACTTAATTACTCTAGAGCCACCCTTTAATTAAGCAGAATCATCGTTCATTTTTATGGGTTTTCATTCTTAACAAATTTTAATCTTCTTCTTTGTAAGGCTAATATGCATGATCAGAACAATGGCCAGCAATGGCTTCTTGCTCTTCTTCTTTTCTGTCTCAGTCATGCAATATTCTCTTCTAACGGCCACTGCCCAGCCCACCTACGCATATAATTATTGTAACTACACAGCAAATTACAGTTCCAACAGTGCATTCCCAGAAAATCTCAACACTTCCTTTTCTTTCTTATACGCTGACGCGCAAAGCAACGGGTTTTCCAATACCACCGCCGGCGAGAGTCCCGACAAGGTGTACATTCTATATCTATGCAGAGCAGACATCTCCCCCGGGTTATGCCAGATTTGTCTCATAGAAGCCAGAGAAGCCATAACGATGATTTGTCCAAATCAGGAAGAAGCTTTTATAATGTACGATGAGTGTATGTTACGGTACTCGAATCGATCAATATTCTCAGTTATGGAGAAATCTCCAGACTTCTGTTTCTTTAGCCACTACAGTATTAATACAGACCCAAATCAATTTAATGCGACTTTGGTGGGTTTGATGAATGACCTTGTTATGAAGGCTAATTCTTCTAGCAATTTGTTTGCTACTGGAGATGTCAATTATACATACTTTAGCAAGATATATGGTCTGGTTCAGTGTACCCCGGACATTACTCCAGCTGATTGCAGCACTTGCTTACATTTGTCTGTTGAAGAAATGCTTCATTCCTTTGATGGACAGCGAGGAGGAAGAGTTCTCAGGCCAAGCTGCAATATTAGGTACGAAATATACAATTTTTACAATTCCAGGGATGCTTCACCAGCTCCATCTCCTCCAGCAGCTTCATTGCCTTCGCCACCAGTCTTGCCAAACATCAGAGGTAAGCTTAATTATTATGGCTTTGAAGAATATCTAATTTTATATATTTATATATACATATAACCGTTTCTTTTAAAAATTGGCATTAATTATTTTTAAAATCGTTTAAAATAGGTCTAACAGATACCTAAAGAAGGCCAAAAATATAAAATAGGCTCAAAAGGCCCATTGCCTGCAGGTAACGAATAATAACCGTATTCAATAACCGTGCAAATGCAATTAGTAAAAATAAAATGCGAATATCTAAAAATGATATTCGCATTTTGTGGATGCGGCTGCAAATATTGAAATAACCACATTCACATGTACATCCTACTTGTACTTAAGGCTTTTAATGTTACTATGACATGCATGCATATTCTTACATGTACATGAAACATGTTTTTCTGCGCAGAGAAAAGGAGGCTGTCTTCAAAGGCAATTATCGCCATACATATAATCGTTCCACTAGTTATCGTGGTAGTGCTTTTATCCAGTTTGTGCTACCCTTACCGAAGTTGGAAAGCTAAGAAGAAGCACAATGCTAGAAAGAAGGAAATAGGTTGGAAACAAAGAAAAAAAATCTTGTTTTATCATTTAATAATTCAACTGCCATTTATTATCATTCATCCAAAAAATAAAATAAAAATCAACCAATTTCTTTTGGTCTGAAATTTTTTCTTCAAAAGTAACATATATATGTACTTGTTTCCTTTATGATCTAATACATGGGCATTTCCAAGATCAGAAAGCCCCATTTTCATAACTAATTAAGAACATTTTTAATTCTTTTCGTTTGAATTTATCTCTCTAGAAGTATTGCCATTTCAAGGTTTTCTGTGTGTAGTTGGGGAGCATGATATTACAACTTCACAATCCTTCGAATTTTATTTGACTACAATTGAAGCTGCCACAAAAAACTTTTCTGCCAAAAACAAGATTGGTGAGGGTGGATTTGGAGGCGTGTACAAGGTGAGGAGTTGTTATTAATTATTCTGACTTTTTAAAGTTCATTCATAAGGAACCCACATTCATTTACAGATCTTGAAGTTGAGAATCTAGAATTCATAAAAAAGAAACTGCTATTACAACTGCTTATGGCATACAACATATATATAGGGTACACTTTCTAATGGACAAGAAATAGCTGTGAAGAGACTATCAAGAAGCCGTGGACAAGGTGTGGAAGAATTTAAAAATGAGGTTTTGTTGCTGGCCAAGCTTCAACATAGAAATCTTGTTAGACTATTGGGATTTTGCTTGGAAGGGGAAGAGGCAATACTCGTCTACGAATTTATGCACAACAAAAGTCTTGACCACTTTCTATTTGGTTAGGCGCGCTCCTCATCTTGTATATTATGATATTAAGAAAAATTGCAGGTGCATCGATCTTTTTCATCTTGTCCTTCAATGAATGCACAATTTTCCTGAAATTAATAAAGTGTGTCTATTTTTTTGGTGTCGTGATTTTGTATCTTCATATTATATCTCAACCAATTCATTCTTAGATATTTATCATCTGCATTGATGCACATACGTACGTACGTACAGATCCTGTAAAACAAGAAGAGTTAAATTGGTCGAGACGCTACAAGATCATAAGAGGGATTGCTCGAGGACTTTTATATCTTCATGAAGATTCTCAACTCAAAATTATACATTGTGATCTGAAAGCTAGTAATGTTTTGTTGGATAAGGACATGAATTCAAAGATTTCAGATTTTGGTTTGGCACGGATTTTCACAGTGGATCAAAGTCTAGGATGTACCAGCAGAATCCGAGGCACATAGTAAGTCTTGGAGCCCAAATTTCTGTTTTCACAACTCAAACGAACTCATCAGCATTTTTGTGTCATCAAAATCATTTAATTAATATTTCAACATCTATTTTTTCTATAGTACTGCATCACATTTTGATCCTTGTAGGTTCTTATTCTAATTGTACCGTATTTTAGTGGTTACATGTCTCCAGAATATGCAATGCATGGACAGTTCTCTGTTAAAACCGACGTGTTTAGTTTTGGCATCCTGATACTTGAGATTATAAGCGGCAAAAGGAACAATTTTACGTTTCAATCAGACTATGCTGAGAACCTTATGAGCTACGTAAGTACACCACCATGCATGAAATTTGGTTGCTTTTCTATGTGAAAGAAGGTGGAAAAATAGCATACAGATTATCTTGAGTATTAATTATTAAATCAAAATAAAACCATTAATGTTGCAGGCTTGGAGCCAGTGGAAGGAGGGGATACCACTGGAATTATTGGATCCAACTTTAGCAGATTGTTATTCAAGAGACGAAGTCGATAGATGCATCCATATTGCGTTATTATGCGTCCAGGAAGATCCGGATGAACGGCCCACGATGGCTCGAGTAGTGCTCATGCTCAACACTTTCAATATTACTCTACCACGGCCACGATCACCAACTTTTTCTTTGCCGCGAAGAACAAATCAATCTACAAGCAAGTCAACGCAATGGTCTGTTGTGACAGGATCTACAAACTGCGATTCCAATATCATTGGGTTTGAGAAATCATAACCAAATTGTAACCAAACATGCGACAGAGGAACGAGTTGATTTATCTACATTCTCTTTCGGCCTTATGAGCTAGCGGAAGCCACCGCTCATCTAGTGAGGGGCAGTAGCCCTTCCCTGAGGCATTTAGATCCTCTCCCGTTTAAATGAATTGGAAATCATCTTTGCCCTTGCCTGAGAGGGGTGGCCGGCCGGCCATCTCTTTTTTTAAAAAAATTAAAAAATTAAAAAATTCTACTTTTAAATTTTTTTAATTTGGCTGGTAAAATTGTAATTTTTCAAGAACTCTGTATTGGATGTTAGATGTAGTGTTTGACAGTGTGTGCGAGTGTATTTGTTGAGTTTTATGTTGGTTTGAGAAAATGAAAGAACGAAAAATGTAGAGAAAATTGTTGGAGGTTTGAACGTAATAAGAAGGGATTTTTGTTGAAATGGTGTTTTGTGGTGGTTATTATGCTGTTTTGGTGTTATGGAGTGTAAAAAATGTAAGAAGTACTGTGAGAATTTTTAGTTATGGGCATTTGGGGAAGAAGATGAACAGTGTCCTCAATCGATTGTAGCGGACTCTGATTAATGGAAGTTTAAACAAAAGATTTTGGTTGTATCCTTGATCGAAAGTGCATGCGCTTGATCAAGGAAGTTGCAAAAAGGTTCAAACGCATACTCAATTGAGAGTCTCGTACCAGTAATTGGGAACGTATGACAATTGACATGCACCCCAACTTGCGTTTATGTGCATGACACAAACTAAAACCTAAAAACAATTAGTATACCAAAATATTCAAATTAAATATTTTCTATAAATGGAAGAAAACTTCCTCAAAATTATAGATTAGACCTTACAGTTTTATAATTATCAAAACAACCCTTTTTTTGAAAAATAATAATACTAATAATAATCCATCAATTAAAGGCACTTTCGGTTTGTAGAAGGACTATTCTTCCATTAAAAAAAAAAAAACACCTATTACTATGATGGAAGAA
>JAJPGS010000919.1:0-27370 GCA_028654335.1 Alnus rubra
ACAAATTGTAAAACTCGTCATTTGTTTGGGTGCTAAGAGAGGAGGTGGGAGGCTATGAGGTTTGCCCTATAGGCACTGTTGCTGGTGTAGTTACCACTATCTGAACAGTGATACAGCACAAAATCTGGTTGAGCAAGAGTGGGGGTAAAGTGTGTATAAAAATAGGATAAAGGAAGAAAATGAAGCTTGAAGAAACCATTGTCATTGTCTCTCTTTATTAGTCTGTAAAGCGGGAAGATTGTGATCAAAGAGCTTTTAAGATGCAGGCTTTTATGGCGATAGATGTGATCAACTACTGCACTGGGATAATGGGATTGACCAGAATTTGCAGACTGAGGAAATTCTATTATCCAAGCATAGGAACTCTGTGATGTTCATAATTCTATTTGAAAGGGTCAACCTTCTTCGTATTGGATAAAAAACGCTGTACGTTATAAGGTTATTTTCCTAACAGTGACTTCCCTCAGAATAAATTTTGAGGGAATATATTGTGCAATTTTGGAACCATTTCAAAAGGTACCAATTAGAAATGACCCTTTGATCACCAATAGTCGAGGAAGAAAAAAAGAAACTTAAGAAATATAATTAGGTCATTTTTTTCTACATTATTTATCAAGGCCTGCCAATTTCTTTTGAATATGCGAACGGTCAAGTTAAGACAATTGAAGATTCTCCATCCTTTTTATTTTTTTTTTTTATTATTTTATAAACAGATTATAGCATTTGAGCTGCATTAGAGATCATAGTCACAAAGTAATACTATAGGTTTATGTAGGACAGAAAATTCTTACAAATTGAGTTATAATTTAATTTTATTTTATAAATCAGTTAATAAGATACATGTGAGAGTCATATTTTTTTTTAATAGTATGTACTTTCACATGCTTTTTTAATAGCATTAATATAAAAGTATGTGCTTTTTATTTGTCTAAAGGACAAATATTACTTTTAAAGTTGATTTCTAAGAAATTATTACAACCCAATTTTATAAGAAATTTATGTCCGTTCATTAATGTCCCAACACTTAATTTAATGCCAATTAAATCAAATATGTATAAGCAGTTTCTTCCATTCATAGTAATAGGTGTTTTTTTTTTTTTTAATGGAAGAATAGTCCTTCTACAAACCGAAAGTGCCTTTAATTGATGGATTATTATTAGTATTATTATTTTTCAAAAAAAGGGTTGTTTGATAATTATAAAACTGTAAGGTCTAATCTATAATTTTGAGGAAGTTTTTCTTCCATTTATAGAAATATTTAATTTGAATATTTTGGTATACTAATTGTTTTTAGGTTTTAGTTTGTGTCATGCACATAAACGCAAGTTGGGGTGCATGTCAATTGTCATACGTTCCCAATTACTGGTACGAGACTCTCAATTGAGTATGCGTTTGAACCTTTTTGCAACTTCCTTGATCAAGCGTCACTTCGATCAAAGGATACAACCAAAATCTTTTGTTTAAACTTCCATTAATCAGAGTCCGCTACAATCGATTGAGGACACTGTTCATCTTCTTCCCCAATGCCCATAACTAAAAATTCTCACACTTCTTACATTTTTTACACTCCATAACACCAAAACAGCATAATAACCACCACAAAACACCATTTCAACAAAAATCCTTCTTATTACGTTCAAACCTCCAACAATTTTCTCTACATTTTTCGTTCTTTCATTTTCTCAAACCAACATAAAACTCAACAAACACACTCGCACACACTGTCAAACACTATATCTAACATCCAATACAGAGTTCTTGAAAAATTACAATTTTACCATCCAAATTAAAAAATTTAAAAGTAGAATTTTTTAATTTTTTTTTTAAAAAAGAGATGGCCAGCCGGCCACCCTCTCAGGCAAGGGCAAAGATGATTTCCGATTCATTTAAACGGGAGAGGATCTAAATGCCTCAGGGAAGGGCTACTGCCCCTCACTAGATGAGGGTGGCTTCCGCTCATAAGGCCGAAAGAGCTGTAGATAAATCAACTCGTTCCTCTGTGGCATGTTTGGTTACAATTTGGTTATGATTTCTCAAACCCAATGATATTGGAATCGCAGTTTGTAGATCCTGTCACAACAGACCATTGCGTTGACTTGCTTGTAGATTGATTTGTTCTTCGCGGCAAAGAAAAAGTTGGTGATCGTGGCCGTGGTAGAGTAATATTGAAAGTGTTGAGCATGAGCACTACTCGAGCCATCGTGGGCCGTTCATCCGGATCTTCCTGGACGCATAATAACGCAATATGGATGCATCTATCGACTTCGTCTCTTGAATAACAATCTGCTAAAGTTGGATCCAATAATTCCAGTGGTATCCCCTCCTTCCACTGGCTCCAAGCCTGCAACATTAATGGTTTTATTTTGATTTAATAATTAATACTCAAGATAATCTGTATGCTATTTTTCCACCTTCTTTCACATAGAAAAGCAACCAAATTTCATGCATGGTGGTGTACTTACATAGCTCAGAAGGTTCTCAGCATAGTCTGATTGAAACGTAAAATTGTTCCTTTTGCCGCTTATAATCTCAAGTATCAGGATGCCAAAACTAAACACGTCGGTTTTAACAGAGAATGTCCATGCATTGCATATTCTGGAGACATGTAACCACTAAAATCCGGTACAATTAGAATAAGAACCTACAAGGATCAAAATGTGATGCAGTACTATAGAAAAAATAGATGTTGAAATATTAATTAAATGATTTTGATGACACAAAAATGCTGATGAGTTCTTTGAGTTGCGAAAACAGAAATTTGGGCTCCAAGACTTACTATGTGCCTCGGATTCTGCTGGTACATCCTAGACTTTGATCCACTGTGAAAATCCGTGCCAAACCAAAATCTGAAATCTTTGAATTCATGTCCTTATCCAACAAAACATTACTAGCTTTCAGATCACAATGTATAATTTTGAGTTGAGAATCTTCATGAAGATATAAAAGTCCTCGAGCAATCCCTCTTATGATCTTGTAGCGTCTCGACCAATTTAACTCTTCTTGTTTTACAGGATCTGTACGTACGTATGTGCATCAATGCAGATGATAAATATCTTAGAATGAATTGGTTGAGATATAATATGTAGATACAAAATCACGACACCAAAAAAATAGACACTATTAATTTCAGGAAAATTGTGCATTCATTGAAGGACAAGATGAAAAAGATCGATGCACCTGCAATTTTTCTTAATATCATAATATACAAGATTAGGAGCCTAACCAAATAGAAAGTGGTCAAGACTTTTGTTGTGCATAAATTCGTAGACGAGTATTGCCTCTTCCCCTTCCAAGCAAAATCCCAATAGTCTAACAAGATTTCTATGTTGAAGCTTGGCCAGCAACAAAACCTCATTTTTAAATTCTTCCACACCTTGTCCACGGCTTCTTGATAGTCTCTTCACAGCTATTTCTTGTCCATTAGAAAGTGTACCCTATATATATGTTGTATGCCATAAGCAGTTGTAATAGCAGTTTCTTTTTTATGAATTCTAGATTCTCAACTTCAAGATCTGTAAATGAATGTGGGTTCCTTATGAATGAACTTTAAAAAGTCAGAATAATTAATAACAACTCCTCACCTTGTACACGCCTCCAAATCCACCCTCACCAATCTTGTTTTTGGCAGAAAAGTTTTTTGTGGCAGCTTCAATTGTAGTCAAATAAAATTCGAAGGATTGTGAAGTTGTAATATCATGCTCCCCAACTACACACAGAAAACCTTGAAATGGCAATACTTCTAGAGAGATAAATTCAAACGAAAAGAATTAAAAATGTTCTTAGTTATGAAAATGGGGCTTTCTGATCTTGGAAATGCCCATGTATTAGATCATAAAGGAAACAAGTACATATATATGTTACTTTTGAAGAAAAAATTTCAGACCAAAAGAAATTGGTTGATTTTTATTTTATTTTTTGGATGAATGATAATAAATGGCAGTTGAATTATTAAATGATAAAACAAGATTTTTTTTCTTTGTTTCCAACCTATTTCCTTCTTTCTAGCATTGTGCTTCTTCTTAGCTTTCCAACTTCGGTAAGGGTAGCACAAACTGGATAAAAGCACTACCACGATAACTAGTGGAACGATTATATGTATGGCGATAATTGCCTTTGAAGACAGCCTCCTTTTCTCTGCGCAGAAAAACATGTTTCATGTACATGTAAGAATATGCATGCATGTCATAGTAACATTAAAAGCCTTAAGTACAAGTAGGATGTACATGTGAATGTGGTTATTTCAATATTTGCAGCGCATCACAAAATGCGATATTATTTTTAGATATCCATTTTATTTTTACTAATTGCATTGCACGGTTATTGAATACGGTTATTATTCGTTACCTGCAGGCAATGGGCCTTTTGGGCTATTTTATATTTTTGGCCTTCTTTAGGTATCTGTTAGACCTATTTTAAACGATTTTAAAATAATTAATGCCAATTTTTAAAAGAAACGTTATATGTATATATAAATATATAAAATTAGATTTCTTCAAAGCCATAATAATTAAGCTTACCTCTGATGTTTGGCAAGACTGGTGGCGAAGGCAATGAAGCTGCTGGAGGAGATGGAGCTGGTGAAGCATCCCTGGAATTGTAAAAATTGTATATTTCGTACCTAATATTGCAGCTTGGCCTGAGAACTCTTCCTCCTCGCTGTCCATCAAAGGAATGAAGCATTTCTTCAACAGACAAATGTAAGCAAGTGCTGCAATCAGCTGGAGTAATGTCCGGGGTACACTGAACCAGACCATATATCTTGCTAAAGTATGTATAATTGACATCTCCAGTAGCAAAAAATTGCTAGAAGAATTAGCCTTCATAACAAGGTCATCCATCAAACCCCCAAAGTCGCATTAAATTGATTGGGTCTGTATTATACTGTAGTGGCTAAAAAACAGAAGTCTGGAGATTTCTCCATAACTGAGAATATTGATCGATTCGAGTACCGTAACATACACTCATCGTACATTATAAAAGCTTCTTCCTGATTTGGACAAATCATCGTTATGGCTTCTCTGGCTTCTATGAGACAAATCTGGCATAACCCGGGGGAGATGTCTGCTCTGCATAGATATAGAATGTACACCTTGTCGGGACTCTCGCCGGCGGTGGTATTGGAAAACCCGTTGCTTTGCGCGTCAGCGTATAAGAAAGAAAAGGAAGTGTTGAGATTTTCTGGGAATGCACTGTTGGAACTGTAATTTGCTGTGTAGTTACAATAATTATATGCGTAGGTGGGCTGGGCAGTGGCCGTTAGAAGAGAATATTGCATGACTGAGACAGAAAAGAAGAAGAGCAAGAAGCCATTGCTGGCCATTGTTCTGATCATGCATATTAGCCTTACAAAGAAGAGATTAAAATTTGTTAAGAATGAAAACCCATAAAAATGAACGATGATTCTGCTTAATTAAAGGGTGGCTCTAGAGTAATTAAGTAAATAACCATGTATAATTAAGGACCGGATCATCGAAACAGTAAAATTCAAATATTTTATATATGCTCTTGCCTGGCCTTGAAAGCCTTGAAGTTTCATTAATTCTAAGGTTTTTTAATTTGTTGGCGAGTCCTAAAACCATCGAATTACGATTCTTCAAAAAGCCACAATATTTACGTCGTTGGCCGGGGGCCAAAACGAAGGTCGAAGAACTTGCCAGAAAGGTATACGTACAATGACCTTTGATTATTAATTAATTCGTCAATTAGTGAAAGGTTGTCTTTTAGCCCTAAGAGAAAGGCGAAACGCCTCGCCATATATTGGAGACAGTAAGCTCACGGAGGGCCTTCTCCAAATTAATTAACCACATGCGCGCCAGCTAACCATTGTGATTTTTTTTTTTTTTTTTTTTTTTTCCTGCAAAAGGATATAAAAAGGCCAACTATCTCGGGGGTTATTAGAAAATTTAAATAATTAAATTCATCATTTTTTTTTATCAATTTTAGTTTTTTAATTATCAACTTAAATTTATAGATAACTGGTATTTAACCAATATATTATTAAATGATCAAGATTTAATTTAGGTGCTATAAATAAATGTACGCGCATGTAGTAATTTAATAAATTGAGTTGAAATAACTTCTATCATTTAAGAAAATTTTTATCCGTGATAAATATATTTGGAAAAGAAAATGGTTAGATCAAATTACTAGAAATTAGCTAGAGGACTCCAGTACATTCATGTGCAGTAGGATCTCTCCATTTTAATTGGTGGAAACTGCAAAATCACTTCTTTGGTTTACCTGATTTACAATAGCTCGAATTCAAAGGTCCTTGAGGTATGCTAAAAAAACAAATCATTTTTGCAGTAAAAATCCGTCAAAACACTTGACAGATTCCGTTAGTTTCTATATCAGCGCCACTAAAATGACATGTTCACTCTAATAAAAAAAATATAATATATATATAAACAAAGAAAAATATATAAAACTAAAAAATTAAATAAATTAAAAACAAATAATATTGTTTTCTTTAAAAAAATAGAAAGCGGTTTTCTATTTTATTAAAAAAAAAAACAATAAGTTTTAGTTTTTTATTTATTTAACTTTTTAGCTTTATATATTTTATATATATATTTTATTAAAAGTTATCGTCATTTTATTGGCGATGAAGTGGCACACTAACGAAACCCGTCAAGTGTTTTGGCGGAATTTGACTGCAAGGAGTGAATTTTTTTTTTTTTTGGCATTCTCCAAAATTTCGAAGTTCATTTTGATACTGTAACTACAAAGAACTAATTGTAAATTACATGGACTGATCTTACATTTTTTTTTTTTTGCTTTTAATTGAGATGAATTATGAGTCCACTAAGCATTTATTAGAATCGTAGATCTTTAATAACTAATGATTAATGAATATTCTTATCGTTTGAAATTAGAGAAATGCTTAATTGTATACTCTCATTTCACTCATATCATACTCTTGTCTATATAGATCAATAATTTGTTAAAAAAATCAGAGTTTTAATACACTTTTTTACTATTCTCACATTATTGATCACATAAATAAGTGTAAAAATAAGAGTAAAATAAAAATGTAGACCAAACATTTCTCTTAAAATTAAGTAAGAAGAGAAAGGTGGCCAATATAATGACCTTTCATTATTTCAACAATCAGCAAGCTTGTCTTTTAGTGCAAAGAGAAAGGTGAGTCGCTTGGCCTTATTACATTGGAGACAGTAAACTCACACGCGGGTACTTCCTGAAAATGTAAGCTTTGACATGTATAGGTGATTTTTTATTTATTTATTTTTCATTAGTCTCCAAAAGCATGTAAAAAGCCAAGTTCGTAGCTCGTGTTCTTGAAAGGGAAAAATTTAGGGGTAATTATTTTTTTCTTTATGAACTATCAGCAATTGTTAATATATCTTCGGGTTAGAGTGTAAGTTCATAATGACATATTGACAATAACTGGTAGTGCATAAAAAGAAAATATAATTATCCCAAATTTTAAATACAGTACCACAAACGTACTGGAAGTCCTATAATGGGGGATTTAATTATTATTTTTGCTTCTTTTGGTAGCTAGAGATGTGTGAGAGGAGGCTCCCCTACCTAGCCTGGGCAGAGGGTCAGCTTGAGGGCCCTTGTCCTATGTTTGGGCAGGGAAAGGAGGCCTCCTCTTATAGATCCCAGACAATTTCTCTTATCCCTTTTCTTTGGACAAAGCCCAATATATACCTCATGGTCAGATATATAAAGTGTAGGAAATATAGGAGATAGACTATTTAGAATCCTCTGTAGTAAAAATTTCTAAAATGTGACTCTGAAAGAACTAAATAATTCTTGTAATTTAAAATTGAAGTAATACTTGAAGTCACTCTGGTGTCCCTCTAACAATAACTCTCAATAACAGATACTTGTATTAAGTCAAGAATAATTTTTTTTTTACACAAAAGGTCAAGAATAATTTAATTTCACTATCGAGGAACTAGTTCAGTAATAGGTTCTCCATTAATGGACCATTGCATTGAATTGCTTGAAGATTGATTTGCTCCTGCTCTTTCATTGGAGTTTTTGGCTCCGGTCTTCTATGAAGAATAAACGCTGGCTCATTAGGTGATAGGAGAGTCACCGAGTAACTATTTAGCACAAGAAGTATTGATGCCATAGTGGGTCTATCAGCTGGATTTTCTTGAACACATAATAAGCCAATTTGGATACATCTCATGACTTCGTTACTTGAGTAAGAGTCTCTCAAAGATGGATCCAACAACTCCAAAGGTGTTCCATCCTTCCAAAGCCTCCAAGCCTGCATTAATTGGTAAAAAAAAAAATCTTATAATGTCATCTTCTCTTCCTCTCATTTAGAGGTGATGATTTAGGCATCAACTAAAGTGATGAAATTAACATATTTTTATTATACTTACATAGCTTCTGAGGTCCTCAGGATTGTCTGTTTGATAGAAAGCGTTGTTATTTTTGCCACTTAAAATCTCTAAGACTAAGACACCAAAACCATATACATCTGATTTCACAGAAAAACGTCCATATATTGCATATTCTGGAGCCATATAACCACTACAAATCACCAAATAGAACACAACAATATTAGTAAAGGATAATATAAAACCCAAGAGTTGAATATAATACTTCTATAATTAGTTACCCTCAGATATGTAATTTGAGATATGAAGGCTACGTTGTGTAAATGTGCTATATATCGATCTACCACTCCTCGAGGCATTTCATTTGATAAGGGCTCTACTTTTCCCATTTCCATATGGTAAATGGCGTTTCAAACATGGAGCAAAGAAATAACCAATATAATATA
Source organism: Alnus rubra (assembly GCA_028654335.1). NCBI lineage: Eukaryota > Viridiplantae > Streptophyta > Magnoliopsida > Fagales > Betulaceae > Alnus > Alnus rubra. The sequence goes on from JAJPGS010000919.1 coordinate 8,771, forward strand.
GAACTTACTATGTTCCAATGATTCTACTTGTATTTCCTTGAGTTTGGTCAACTTCAAAGATCTTTGAAATTCCGAAATCTGCAATTTTTGGATTCATATCCACATCCAATAAAATGTTACTAGCTTTAAGATCACGATGTATAATTTTAAAACGAGAATCTTCATGAAGATATAGAAGCCCTCGAGCAATCCCTCCAATAATCTTGTAACGTGTTGCCCAGTCCAATAGTTTTTGCTTTTCAGAGTCTACTCATTCATCAAAATCGACATTGAGTTAGAATAAATAAATTGATGTCAATAGATACTTAAGTAATTATACTCAACTAAAATTGACAAATACAAAAGGAAATCCAATCTTTTTATCTCTCACATCTTCAAAAGCTCCACGATACTTGATAAATTTGTTTGAAGTTCCATAAAGTTAATGACTCTTTATTGATTAGTAATAAGATTTCACAAATCTTCAAAAGCTCCATGCATTTTAAGCATGATACAAGGAAGTCATATGAATGTTTAGAAAAACAATACCGTAGAGAAAATTGTCAAGGCTTTTGTTTGAACATATTCGTAGACGAGTATCTTTTCTTCTCTTTCCAAGCAAAATCCTAATAACCTCACAAGGTTTCGGTGTTGAAGCTTGGCAACCAAAACAACTTCATTTTTAAATTCCTCGTTACCTTGTCCAGACCTTCTTGAAAGTCTCTTCACAGCTATTTCTTGGCCATCTAGAAGTACACCCTGGAATATGAAAATCCTAACATCAAAAGCTCTGGAGTACATTTGAATCATAGTCTTTAAATCCTTCATCCTCTCTTGTCGAAGGGGTAGGCAACTAAGGCAATATCTTAGCTTTATCGCAAACTCCCCAACTCCAAATCCAGATACCAAATTTGAATGAATTTTTCATCATAATCGATCTTTGACTAAAAGAAAATATAACCTTTAATTTATACCTACAATATCTTGGATTAAAAACAAAAACATCTTCCTAAATTTGAACAATTTAAAATTGTAATGACTTCTCCTCATGGTAATTTTTCTTAAAGTTGAACAACTTAATTGGGACATTCCAAACAAAAAATGATTATTAGTGTCGACATTTTGTCGTCACTAAAAGTCCAAATGTTGTCACTGTTGACTTTTAGTGACGACACATCGGCGCAAATGTTCCAACCCTAATGCTCAACAATGACAACAAATGTCGACGCTAATAATATTTAGAGTCGACGCTGAAACATTTAGAACCCAAAACGTACGATATGTCGATATTGACACCGATGGCCTATTATCAGCATCGACAAGTAAGAGTGTAAATGGTATGAGGGTAGTTTGAACATTGACTACTTAGTTCAACTCTCACTTGATGAGGAGAGTTTGAGTCCGCATGTGAGGAAGAGTATTAAAAATATTAATTAAATGATTAAATTCAAAATTTTTAATCAGCTTAAACTTTTGAGATAAATGATGATTCAACATTTGTTTGTAATATTGCATTAACTTCTTAATGTCTACGTACATGCATAAATTCTCTTTTCATAATTGTATTTCTAGACTCATTTTTTACTAATTAAACTCAATTTTTCATGATTTTTTATGCATATATCGGTTTTGAGGCTTCACTTTATATGGTCATGCATAATTATTTATGTTCTTACATTATCTTAATATATTCATATTATGAATATTCAATATAATTTTGTATACTTTTTATGTGCACTTGATCTCACTTGTACCATGAGTTTCAATTCCAAATATAGACATATTTGACAATGGGATGAGCAAAAAGAAAGATATTGATTGAGCATGCAATTCCATCAAGTTTGCGGCGCTAGCTGGTTTTAATAACTGCTTTTGCATATATTTGATATATTTAAATTCATAATATTTTTTAATACAAAAATAAAAAGAATGCAAATTAATCTAACCTTGTAAACCTCGCCAAATCCACCTGTACCTAGCTTGTTATTTTCCGAGAACTTCTTTGTGGCCGCTTCAATCGTAGCCAAATCAAATTGCAAAGAGTCTACAAGTTTCTCCATGGTTGTAACATCATTCGCAGCTGCACAACCGAACAATATATGTAATGGATCACACAATTCTAAGAGCAAATTAAGCGCGTAGACATGAGGAAGAAAACATATTATATAAAATCAATTAACTTGTTCTTTTACCAATTTGATATTGTACAGCAGTTCTCGCTCTCCTTCGCAAACAGAAGCCCACAACCAACAACACCACCATCCCAGGAACAACAGTAAGGATGATTTCTAGAGACAGGATTTTTTGTTTTCCTGCATATCAATAAAATCTTCACTGACATGATAAACTAGACACTCGTTATGATTGAATATTCGTGAGAAAAAGAGCTAGCTATTGAACCGAACTTTGCGACGAACGCGGAGGTGGAGGAAGAATTGCTGGCATAGGCGCTGGTGACGTCGATGCATTAGTCATTGTGTAAAACTGGTACATGTCATACCTCATTCTACAGCTAGGAAACATAATTCTCACCCCTTGGTATCCACTACAACATTGCTGCATTAACGTTAACCCTTCATGTATACACTTACTGCAATCAGAGCTGGATATATCAGGCGTGCACTGTTCAAGGGTGTAGAGTATTTGAGACCCAGTAAAATTTGCTTCTTTTGTTGAAAACTTTTTGGCACCGATTCCAACATTTGTAACCTGGCTTACCAAGCCATTCATCGTTGCCATCAGTAACGGGTTAAAGAGATTTGGATCAGAAATATTGGTTCCATTCGATATGTAAGTGCTAGGCTGCGTGTTCATGATGGAGAAGAAATATTGGTTTGAGTAGCGTACCATGCATTCCTCGTACCAGATCACGGCCTGTTTTCCTCTAATGCAATACTGCAGACTCAGATCTTGGGTTCCACCGGCCACGCAATCTAGGCAGTCTTGACCGGCGAGGTCACCACGGCAGAGGAAGAGGCCGTAGACAGCGTTGGCGGTGTTTTGGCCGACGGTGTTGTTGTAGAAACCACCTTCAAGTCTGGCGTTGGGGGGAAGGGAAGAGAGGAGTTGAGCGAGATTGGACTGGAAGGTGCTGTTGGGAGTGAAAGTTTCTGTTTTGGAACAGAAATTGTCCAAATATTGATATGCGGCAGCTAATTGTATGCTCAGGCAGAGAAAGATAAAGTGCAGTAGGGCGCCGGAGACTGGGAAGGAAGCCATACCCATTTTTTACTCAAATAGTTTGGCCTTAACTAATCATGAGACTTATACTTATCCACGTCAACTAGTTGACTTGCGTAACATAATGAGAATTATTGAAGAATTAATAGAATATTGGAACCAACATTAAAAATATTCCTTTTTTTGTTATTTGCATATTCATTCCAAATTTGATAGAATTAAGGGAGAATAGCTAGATATGTATATATATTGACTGCCTAAAATATCTTTTACCATTCATTCAACTAAAGGATCTGGGGTGGCTGGCCACCCACCCCAATGGGTGGTCGGTCATTCACTGATTTTCGTTTTTTATTTTTAAAAAAAATAATTTGAGATCTTTTTTTAAAAAAATTAATAATAATAATAATAATGTAAATTTTTTTTTAATAATTTTGATTGAATTCCAATTAAAATATATGAGTTATCAAAATAAAGAGTATGAATAGCCTTTCCATTCCACTTATTTTTCTTCCCGATAATAACTCTTCTATTACTCAGTTGAATACTCATTACATACGTAAACCAAACTAAACCAAATTAAATGAGATATCACACGTGGAACTTTCAACAAAAACGGGAATATGTTAGAAAGCTTGGAGGGACCTACTTATATTATGCCTAACTAATTAGTAATTAACATATTTTAGTTCACCTACCAAACTGAAATGAGAGTTACTGATCAATTAGCTAGTTTATTGCATATATGCCTTCTAAAATCAAGAGACGTGGTCGCATGTTATATATATCCTCATAACTCATCATACGACTTGCACGTTGCCGGCCACGTCCACTTTTCTAGTTGACTTGCGGAATATAAGTAGAATTATTGATAAAGTTGGATCCAAATTGGATAGAATTAATTGTTTTATATGCAATCCTTCCAAATTGGATAGAATTAATTGGAGTAGCATGTATTTTTTTTTTTTCTCTTTCTATACATGCATTTAACTCTAGAGTAATGCTACATGAGTGATGTTATATATATCCCACTTTTTCATAAGGTTAACATTGCCGTCTCAATCAATCCTTTATTTTTATTTTTTTACAATAACTTTCAAGAATTAATTGAGATTGTTACGTTAACCTGTGGCAATTACTAAAGAAGAATACACCTAACCTTCGAAATTTACACCTCCTTGATATTCATATTTTAAAACTTTAAGAAGTGATATTCAACATTTCCAACTACCCCTCCATTACTGTGAATACCATATGTCTGTATTTTTCATCAACTTTGACCAAAATTCTATCACGTGATCACCTGAACATGACTATTTGCAGGGGCGGGGGGAGGGGGGTTGAGAGGAGTCAAACGCCCTCCTCACCTCCCAAAAACTTCATTTACTTCTAAATTTATTTTTATTTTTTTGTTTTTGTTTTGTTATTATTTTTTTTTCCCATAAATCCTTGTTGTCCATTAATGAGTGCCGAATAGTGTATATTTAGACCCCTTAATTTACGTTAGTTAAACCTTTACCTTCGTTATTTTATGATGTTTTGGCTAATTTTGGTGTTTTTGTCTTTTGCAGTTCATTGAGGGAAAAATTATGCTTTTCTTGTGGAATTGCAGAGAAGTGGACTGATTATTTTTCCTCTGAGTTGTGCGATCGAGCGCAGCTTAATGCACTCGAGCGCACCTAGAGTGTGATCGAGCACTCTTATGCTGACCTGGACTCACAGAAACCCTAGTTAGCTCTATAAATACTATTTTTTTCTTAGATTTTGGGAGGACGCTAAGCAGAGCGCCAAGGGCACCTTTCTCACTGGTTTTTAGGGTTTTTGAGGTGTTTTTCACCTAGAACTCATATCTTTTGTAAGTTTATTTCATTTTAATTCATTCTTGTAGCTTCTTCACGCTTTCTTTTGTCATAAGAGGCTAAAATCTCAACTAAGGTTGAGGATGAAGCCTCACCCTTGAAGAACAACTATATTTTCATGCTAGTTTATGCCATTTGAGTTTATGGGTTTTAGATCTCTAATTGTTCTACTTCCATTCCATTATTGAGATGATTCTTGAATATCTATTGTGATTTCCGAATACATTTGATGATTTGAGATTGTTTCATTTAATTGTTTAGTTGGTTTTTATTTATTAAAACGTTGGATATTCATTGTGTTTCGTTCTACGGATACATTTGATGATTTGGTCAAAACAAGATATCTTTTGTGATTTGTGCAAAGAATGAATTCATTGAATGATTCAATCAATTTTTGAAGTATAGTAGAAGAAAAATAAGATTAGTATGGTGAGAATCTCAAATGTGTGTTGATGAACATGAAAATATATTGTTATGATTTAGTGGGTGTGAATTTTAAAACCTCAGAACCCTATCTTTTGATTATTTTTACTTTGTTTAGTTTATGTGTTCTGTTGTTAAAAAGCCCCAAAATTTGGAATTAGATTAAAATATGATTAGTTAAATAGAGATTAATTTTTGCAATGTAATTCCCTGTGGATTCAACCTTGCGTTTGCACACACACTATATTGCAAATGATTCGTGTGCTTGCGAGTACTTTAAAACTCACAACAAGTTTTTGGCGCCGTTGCCGGGGAATTGTTTTGTTTGTGGAAATTGATTTTTATTTGAATTGATTTTATTTTTCTATTAGCTTAGGTAGATTTTTGTTTCATACAATTTGATTTTGTTTCTGTTTTATGATCTAACAAAAAAAAAAAGTTTAAAATTCTCATTGTTGATCTCGGTTCTGTTTCAGTTTCTTCTGTAGAATTCCAATTTATGTTCCTACGCTTGATGCCCTGAGCATCGGCGCTCGAGCACCCTTGTGTAGGTAGCATCAAACCGGAAGCAGCTAAGTTAAAAAAAAATAAAAAATTGCATATTTTTTTTTTTGGTTTGTTTTGTTAATATTTTGTTTTTATTTTACATTATTTTATTGTTTGTTGTTCTTCTTTTAGTTTTTTTTTTTAAAAAAGGGGGGTGGAGGCTTTATGTGGGATATTTGCATGGTAAATGGTGCGAGTAAAGCATGGATTTTTATTTTGATAATTATAGTAATTTTTCTGCACAACATGCTTCGCCTAGTGGTAGGACACCTGCTCCAACTAACTACCCTTACAGTTTCTATCCACATGGACCATGTTCATATTGCTTCGATCCTCATCATAGTTCTAGTAATTGTCCATCTTGAGGACAATCCTCTAATTTTTCATATGAGCAAATGAACACCAATTTTTTCAACTCGGGTTTTGATTCAAATTCAAATTTTTACAACCCAAACTGGAGCAACCATCCTAATTTCTTGCGGCAAGCTCAAGCCATGAGAAATTATGCTCCCCAATTTCATGAACTGCACCGTCCTGAATATTCGTAGTTCAAAAACCAAGTTATTCATCCTTCATCATATGATCCTCTTCCTCAACAATCTTCATTGGAAGACACGCTGAAGGAATTTATGGAGAAAACTGGCCAATCCACCATTCAAGTGCCACAACTAGAGTCTTCATTGGAAGACACATTCAAAGCTTTCATACATTCAAATAGCCAAACCATATAAGAGCTTAAGAATGTCACCATGGTTGATAGCCCAACCATTCAAGAGATCAGAGATGCCACTATGGCCAACACTTCAGCGATTGAAAGGTTGGAAGGGCAGCCTGATCGTCTAGTTGCTAAGTTAAACAGAATGGATGAATAAGAGCTTCAGAGTCAGTTGATGGTTGAACGACACTACACGATTGATGAGGATGATTCTAGCAATCCTCATCATGAGCATGTCCAAGCCACCACTACACTTAGGAGTGAGGTAGTTGTTGAGGAGATTGTTAATGAGCTAAGGCTGAAAAATCCCTTTGAAGAGAGATATGCTCAATTCGAATTTGATTTGGACATGGTATGAGAGCAAGCTGAGGCCTTATTGGATTTCACTCCTGAGATACGACCTGAGACTGGGGAAACCACTGAGATGTCATTCCCTAACACATCTTTTTTAACATCTGAGGAGGAAGAGAAAGACGAGCATTTGGAGTCTGTTGAGCACCTAGGAGTGAGGAAGTGAGTACTGAAGCTCATTCCTTTATCACAATCCCTCTTGAGACACTTCATGAGCCCAAGCTTCAATTCTTCAATGCCTCAAAGAGCCATCTTATGCCAAAATTCTCAAAAATTTACGCACATATGTGCACAAATCTAGGAATCGTCGTCCTCAGAAAATCGTTCGAAGCAAGTTGGCTACCTCAGATAGCGACACATTCTTTCAGAGGACTATCAAATTCTAAAGAAGAAAAGGTGGAAGAGATTGTTTGGACGTCCAAATGATCGGGGAAGACATTGTAAAATTTCTTTTCCATTTCATTTTCCGCACATTTGACTTCTTTTATTTTATTTCTTGTCATTTTATTTTTATTTTTGACAGCAATTAATCTTTTGATGATTGTTTTAATGCGAAAAGATTGATGTTAGTTTTGTTGACAGGTGTTTTGGTGTTTAAGTTTTGGGGGACGCCTTGACCTTTTTCACACCTTAATGTTTCCAACTTCTGGTAATGTATTTCTATACTACACATTGAGGACGATGTGTAATTCAAGTTTGGGGGTATGGAAAAACACTTTGTCCGTTTGTTTGTTTATTTTTAGTTGTCTTTTTGTTCTAGAAAATTTTGAAAAAAAGAAAAAAAAAATTGTGTTATGTTGTTGTCAAGTTTGAGTTAAATTGTAACTGTGGTCTGCATTTCATTGGCTTTCTTAAAGTATTGAAGATATCATGTCATTAGGAATCTGAGCCTTTTGACTTATTTTTGGGCTAATAAGACTTCACTTGTTTGAGTTAATTTATCACTATCATATTAGCATATAATCTACGAGATATGAATTTGTGCTTAATCATGTATAACTTGGCTTGTAAGATATATATATATATATATATATATATATATATATATATATATATATATATATATATATATATATATATATCATTTTGAGTGTTTTACTGAGTAACCAGACCTCGTGCCGCATTAAGCATTGAGTGTTCACGTTAAAATGTGTAAAATTCAATTTGGTTGATTGTTTGGTTAGCTTGACTTTTTAGATTTTTTGACTTAAGTAATTAAGGTTTTAGGGATGTTTATACATCTAATGCCTTAAAGCCATCTGTTTGAGAGTCACTGACTCAACACTCATTACATAGGTCAATTAGAAAGCTTAAGGGAGCCAAGCATTGCACAACCTACACACACAAAAAAAAAAAAAAATACACATACACACACACACACACACCATAATTTGCATATCTTGCCTTGGTTGTTTCATTTGATAGGGATTCCAATGATTTTTGATGTACTTATCTTAAGATTAAAATGAAACTTCATGATTGTATGCTAATTTCACTTTACACTTTTGAGAACATATGGTGTCTTAATTGTCCATTTATGAGTGATTTGATGTTGGATCACTTGTTGATGTTGATAATGGTGTTTGTCTTTTTAAGCATGCTCATGATGTATGAACCATGGTATGTATGAAAATTTTTTTCTTGTTGACAACATAATGGTTCAATGTTTGTGGGTATCATTTTTGGCAAACCCTCACGAGACTTCACTCGTTCACCAGAGAGTCCTAGGGGTTTAAAAGGCTTGTTGCATATGCTAAATGCAATCGTCCCTCCCACGAAAGCAGACTTATGTTTCATGCTTTGATTTTGTTTTGTTAAAAGACTAGCAAAATGTAAGTTTAGAGGTATTTGATAAGGGCCAAATAGTGTATATTTGGACCTCTTAACTTACATTAGTTAAACCTTTAGATTTGTTATTTTCAGATATTTTGACTAGCTTTAGTGTTTTGCAGGTCATTAAGAGAAAAATAACATTTTTCTTATAGAATTGCAGAGAAGCGGGCTGATTATTTTTCCTCTGAGCTGTGCGATCGAGCACAGCTTAATGCCCTGGAACACATCCCTCGACCGCAGCCCAAGCAGCTCTCGTGCACTACGCCACGAAAGGCTGATGTTACTTTTGGAGAAAAAAATATATTTTGGAGAAATTAAAGCAAATGTTACTTTTGGAGAAAAAAAAAAATCAGACACGAGCAAATAAGAAATTGGTTGATTTTTATTTTATTTTTTTGATGAATGATAATAAAAGGGAAGTTGAATTATTAAATGATAAAACAAGATTATTTTTTCTTCTTCTTTGTTTTCTACCTATTTCCTTCTTTCGAGCATTGTGCTTCTTAGCTTTCCAACTTCGGTAAGGGTAGCACAAACCGGAAAAAAGCACTACAACGATAACTAGTGGAGCGAGTATGGCGATAATCGCCTTTGAAGAGAGCCTCCTTTTCTATGCATAAAAACATGTTTCATGTACATGTAAGAATATGCATGCATGTCATAGTAACATTAAGGCCTCGTTTGGTTCGCGGAATAAACTCCTAGAATGGAATGGCTATTCCTATGAAATAGTCATTCTTTTGTTTGGTAGCGGTCTATTCCTTAAAATAGGTATTTCCATTGGAATACATATTCCTTTACGAAGAGGAATACCTATTCCTCTAAAAAATGAGAGGAATAGCTATTCATTGGGGCAAATGCAATATTTTTCAGAAAAAACCATTTATTTTATATTTTATTTTTAAAAAAAAAACCAAACCCTTAACTGGCTGGTTGGCCACCCCAATGGGTGGGGTGGCCGGCCAGCCAGTATATGGAGCCGGGGGTGGTCACGCCACCCCCGGCGCTTTTGGGGGTGGCCTGTGCCACCCCCGATTCTCATCGAGGGTGGCCGCGGCCACCTATGGGTTTTTTTTTTTTTTTTTTTTTTTTGTTTTGTTTTTTTAATAATTTGATTTTATTTTCAATTTTGTTTTAAAAAAAAATGTGGGGTTTTTTTAGTAATTTTGATTGAATTCCAATTAAAATATATGTATTCTTACTAAACTAAAGATTAGGAATAACCATTTCATTCCGCCACCTTCTATTCCCAGGAATGATTATTCATTTTCCTAATGGAATAGACATTCCGCAAACCAAACGAGGCCTAAAAGCCTTATGTGCTTACAAGTAGGGTGTACATACGGATGTGGTTATTTGCAATATCCGCAGTCGTATCCACAAAATGTGGATATCACTTTTAAATATCTGTATTTTGTTTTTAATTACTAAATGCATTTGCACGGTTATTGAATGCGGTTATTATCCGCTATCCGCATATATATTAGGCAATGGGCATTTTGGGTCTATTTTATCTTTTTGGCCTTCTTTGAATATCTGTTAGACCTATTTTAAACGAATTTAAAAATAATTAATGTGGGGAGGTCATAAGTTTCTATACCGTAAAATCGATTTTTGATGGAATGGGAATGAATTGATAAACAACCATCAACTATAAACCCCAAAAGAACCAGATTCTGTAAACAACATAGAGGAAGAATGAAACGAATATCTTATAGAGGTAATTGTATTTTGAGTACAATTGGTACATTCCAAAATAACGGTTACTCGAACATCTTTACCCTTGGCCATGAAACTAGCTTCTTTGGTTTTTTTTTTTTAAAAAAAAATAAACGATTATATATGTAAAATTAGATATTCTTCAATGCCATAATAATTAAGCTTAATTACCTCTGATGTTTGGCAAGACTGGTGGGGGTGGCGATGGCAATGAAGCTGCTGGAGGAGATGGAGCTGGTGTAGCATCCTTGGATTGGTAAAAATTGTATATTTCGTACCTAATATTGCAGCTTGGCCTGAGAAGAACTCTTCCTCCTTGCTCTTCATCAAAGTAATAAAGCATTTCTTCAACAGACAAATGTAAGCAAGTGCTGCAATCAACTGGAGAAATGTCCAGGGTGCACTGAACCAGAGCATATATCCTGCTAAAGTATGTATAATTGACATCTCCAGTAGCAAACAAATTGCAAGAAGAATTAGCTTTCATAACAAGGTCATCCATCAAACCCGTCAAAAATCACTTCCTGTAATCAAATTCCGTAGAAACACTTGACGGATTCCATTAGTATACGTGCCATATCATTATCAATAAAATAACGACATGTGTCACTCTTAATAAAAAAAAAATATATATATGTACTAAAAGTGACACATGTTGTTATTTATTGGCAATGACGTGACACACTAACGGAATTCATCAAGTGTTTTGACGAAATTTAATTGCACGGAATGATTTTTTTTTTTTTTTTGGCATACTCTAAGAACCTCTAAGTTCATTTTAATACCACAATGAGTTAATTGTAAATTACGTACATTACATAGACTAATTTTGCATTTTTTTTTTATTTTATTTTTTTGACTTAGATGAACTCTAGTTCCACTAAGCAATATTTATTAGAATCGTGAATCTTATCGTTTGAAATCGAGTAAGAAGAGAAAGGTGGCCAATATAACGACCTTTCATTCTCTCGACAATTAGCAAGCTTGTCTTTTAGTGCTAAGAGAAAGGTGAATCGCCTGGCCTTACATTGGAGCTAGACAGTAAGCTCACACGCGCGTACTTCCTGGAAATTAATGGAAGCTTTGACACACACACCACTTTTATATATATAAACACGTGATTTTTTATTTATTTTTCTTTAGTCTCCAAAAGCATGTAAAAGGCCAAGTATCTCGGGTTCTAAAGGGCAAAATTTAAATACAGTACCACGGACTGGAAGCCCTATAATGGGGGATTTAATTAGTACTTTTGCTTGTTCTTTAGGTAGAGATGTGTGAGAGGAGGCTCCCCTACCCGAATAGAGGGTCAGCCTGAGGGGCCTTGTCCTCTGTTTAGGCAGGGAAATGAGGCCTCCTCTTATAGATCCCATACAATTTCTCTTATCCCTTTTCTTTGGACAAATCCCAATATATACCTCATGGTCAGATATAAAGAGTAGGAAATATAGGAGACAGACTATTTTCTTCTTTGAATTAGAAACAATCAATAAATAAAAAAAATTGGTAGTTTATTTAGAATCCTCTTTGGTAAAAATTTCTAAAAGGTGGCTTTTTAAGAACTAAATAATTCTTGTTATCTAAAATTAGAATAATGCTAGAAGTCACTAGTTTGTTATTCTTGTGTCCCTCCAACAATAACTCTCAATAACAGATCGATACTTGTATTTGGTCAAAAATAATTTTTTGTTCTACAAAAGTTCAAGGATAATCTAATCGCACTATCGAGGGACTAGTTCAGTAATAGGTTCTCCATTAATAGACCATTGCATTGAAATATTGCTTGAAGATTGATTTGGCTCTCGCTCCTTTATTGGAGTTTTTGGCTCCGGTCTTCTATGAAGAACAAACGCTGGCTCATGAGGTGATAGGAGAGTCGCAGAGTAACTATTTAGCACAAGAAGTATTGATGCCATAGTGGGTCTGTCAGCTGGATTTTCTTGAACACATAATAAGCCAATTTGAATACATCTCATGACTTCGTTACTTGAGTAAGAGTCTCTCAAAGATGGATCCAACAACTCCAAAGGTGTTCCATCCTTCCAAAGCCTCCATGCCTGCATTAATTGGTAATAAATAAATAAAAATCTTATTATGTCATCTTCTCTTCCTCTCATTTAGAGGTGATGATTTACGCATCAACTAAGGTGATGAAATTAACATATTTTATTATACTCACATAGCTTCTGAGGTCCTCAGGATTGTCTGTTTGGTAGAAAGAATTGTTATTTTTGCCACTTAAAATCTCTAAGATTAAAACACCAAAACCATATAATCTGATTTCACAGAAAATCGTCCATATATTGCATTTCTGGAGCCATATAACCACTACAAATCACAAATAGAACAACAATATCAGTGAAGGAAAATATAAAACCCTAGAGTAAATATAATAATTTGTCATTAGTTACCCCACTATATGTAATTTGAGATATGAAGGGCTACGTTGTGTAAATGTGCTATATATCGATCTAGCTACCACTTCTCAAGGCATTTTTTTTTTTTTTAATTTTATAAGGGCTCTACTTTTCCCCATTCCTATTGGTAAATAGTGTTTCAAACATGGAGTAACACAAAGAACACAATAAAATATATAACTTACTATGTTCCAATGATTCTACTTGTATTTCCTTGAGTTTGGTCAGCTTCAAAGATCTTTGAAATACCGAAATCAGCAATTTTTGGATTCATATCCACATCTAATAAAATGTTACTAGCTTTAAGATCACGATGTATATTCTGAGTTGAGAATCTTCATGAAGATATAGAAGCCCTCGAGCAATCCCTCCAATAATCTTGTAACGTGTTGCCCAGTCCACAGTTTTTGCTTTCATGGTCTACTCATCCATCAAAATCAACAATGAGTTAGAATAAATAATTGATGTTAATAGATACTTAAGTAATTAATTAAACTCAACTAAAATTGACAAATACAAAAGGAAATCTAACTTTTTCTCTCACATTTTTAACAGCTCCATGATACTTGATAAATTTGTTTGAAGTTCCATAAAGTTAATGACTTTTTTTTTGGATGAATCAATGCAAAGTTAATGACTCTTTGTTGATTAGTTATAAGATTTCACAAATCTTCAAAAGCTCCATGCATTTTAAGCATGACACAGGAAAGTCATATGAATTTACGTTTAGAAAAACAATACCGTATAGAAAATTGTCAAGGCTTTTGTTGGGTACATATTCGTAGATGAGTATCTTTTCTTCTCCTTCCAAGCAAAATCCTAATAGCCTCACAAGGTTTCGTGTTGAAGCTTGGCAACCAAAACAACTTCATTTTTAAATTCCTCGTTACCTTGTCCAGACCTTCTTGAAAGTCTCTTCACAGCTATTTCGGCCATCTAGAAGTACCCTGAAATATGAAAATCCTAACATCAAAAGCTCTGGAGTACATTTAAGACATAGTCGTCTTTAAATCGATCAACCTATCTCGTCGAAGGGGTAGCAACTAAGGCAATATCTTAGCTTGACCACTAACTCCCCAACTTCAAATCCACATACCGAATTGAATGAATTTTCCATCATAATCGATCTTTTACTAAAAGAAAATATAACCTTTAATTTATGCCTTTAATAACTTGGATTAAAAACAAAAATGTCTTCCTAAATTTGAACAATTTAAAATTCTAATAACTTCTCCTCATGTAATTTCTTAAAGTTGAACAATTTGACATTACAAAAAAAAGAAAAGAAAGATTAATAGCGCCGACATTTTGTCATCGCTAAAAATCCAAATGTTGTCACTATTGACTTTTAGGACGACACGTCGACGCAAATGCTCCAACCCTAATGTTCAACAGTGATAGAAAATGTCGACGCTAATATTTAGAGTCGACGCTGAAGCATTTAGAACCAAATGATATGTCGATGTTGACGCCGATGGCTTATTATCAGCATCGACAAGTAAAGTGTACGTAAATGGTTTGACGGTAGTTTGGGCCTTGACTCATTAGTTTAGCTCTCACTTGATGAGGAAAGTTTGAGTTTGCACGTGAGGAGAGTAAAAAATATTAATTAAATGATTAAATTCATCATTTTTAATTAGCTTAAACTTTTGATATAAATGGTGATTCAACATTTGTCTATATTTTTAGTTCTTAACGTCTACGTACATGCATACGTAATCTCTTTTCATAATTGAATTTCTAGACTCATTTTTTACTAATTAAACTCAAGTTTTTCATGATTTTTTTATGTGTATATCAGTTTTGAGGCTTCATTCATATGGTCATGCATAATTATTTATGTTTTTACCTTATGTTAGCATATTCATATTATGAATATTCGATATAGGATCCGACTTCTATGCGTACTAAAAAGTATCACATATCTGCTGTGATTATTTCTATGGCTGGGATGCAAACATCAAACATGTAAGAAAAAATAGAACTCCTGGCTTCTCTATTACAGGTAAAGCTCTATAGATATAGTGCGAGAACACAAAGAAAGAAACACCCAGATGAAATTTAAGGTAAAAGAAGCCAAAGGAGCAGGAAATTGGAGGAATAAAATGGAGGTGAGATGAGAAATGGGAAATTGAAGAAAGGGAAACGGGAGAGAAAGAGAGTTAAGAGGGGTGTTGGTGAGGGAATAGGAAATGGAAGAAACAATCACGTGTGAAACGGTGGGAGTAAAGTTTCAATCAGAAAGATACATAGGGAATAAAGGGAAAGAAATCAAAAGCTTTTGCCTGGTACTTTGTTTTTGGGAGGTTTCCCAACAAAATTGCCTTCAATCATCACGACACCGATAAAGAGAGAGACTTTGCTACATCGGACACCCAAGAAGGATCTGGCTTCTATGTTTGCTGTTTGTAATGGAGAGGTCACGGAGTTTTATTTTTTTCATTCATATGTTTGCTGTTTGCATCCCAGCCGTAGAAATAATCACACCAAATATGCGGTACTGTTTAGTATTGCATAGAAGCCGGATCCTTCAATATAATTTTGCACACTTTTATGTGCACTTGATCTCACTCGTACCTTGAGTTTCAATTCCAAATATATATACATTTGACAAGGGATGAGCAACAAGAAAGATATTGATTGAGCAGGCAATTCCATCAAGTTCGGGGTGCTAGCTGGTTTTAATAACTTCTTTTGCATACATTAATTAACTTGATATATTTAAATTCATAATATTCTTTAAAACAAAAACAAAAGAATACTAATTAATCTAACCTTGTAAACCTCGCAAATCCACCTGTACCTAGCTTGTTATCTTCCGAGAACTTCTTTGTGGCCGCTTCAATCGTAGCCAAATCAAATTGCAAAGAGTCTACAAGTTTCTCTACGGTTGTAACATCATTCGCAGCTGCACAGCGGAACATAAATGTAATGAATCACACAATTATAAGAGCAAATTAAGCATGTAGACACGAGGAATAAAACATATTATATAAAATCAATTAACTTGTTCTTTTACCAATTTGATATTGTACAGCAGTTCTCGCTCTCCTTCGCAAACAGAAGCCACAACCAACAGCACCACCGTCGCAGGAACAACAGTAAGAATGATTGCTAGAGACAAGATTTTTTGTTTTCCTGCATAATCAATAAAATCTTCATTGACATAATAAACTAGACACTCGTTATGATTGAATATTCATGAGAAAAAGAGCTAGCTATTGAACCGAACTTGCGACGAACGCGAAGTGGAGGAAGAATTGCTGGCATAGGCGCTGGTGACGTCGATGCATTAGTCATTGTGTAAAACTGGTACATGTCATACCTCATTCTACAGCTAGGAAACATAATTCTCACCCCTTGGTATCCACTACAACATTGCTTGCATTAACGTTAACCCTCCTGTATACACTACCGCAATCAGAGCTAGATATATCAGGCGTGCACTGTTCAAGGGTGTAGAGTATTTGACCCAGTAAAATTTCTTTTGTTGCAAACTTTTTGGCACCGATTCCAACATTTGTAACCTGGCTTACCAAGCCATTCATCGTTGCCATCAGTAACGGGTTAAAGAGATTTGGATCAGAAATATTGGTTCCATTCGATATGTAAGTGCTAGGTTGCGTGTTCATGATGGAGAAATATTGGTCTGAGTAGCTACCATGCATTCCTCGTACCAGATCACGGCCTGTTTCCTCCGCAAACGCAAGACTCAGATCTTGGGTTCCACCTGCCACGCAATCTAGGCAGTCTTGAACGGCGAGGTCACCACGGCAGAGGAAGAGGCCGTAGACAGTGTTGGCGTGTTTTGGCCGACGTGTTGTTGTAGAAACCACCTTCAAGTCTGGCGTTGGAGGGAAGGAAGAGAGGAGTTGAGCAAGATTGGACTGGAAGTACTGTTGGAGTGAAAGTGTCTGTCTTGGAACAGAAAGTGTTCAGATATTCATATGCGGCAGCTAATTGTATGCTCAGGCAGAGCAAGGTAAAGGGCAGTAGGGCGCCGGAGACCGGAAAGAAGCCATACCCATTTTTACACATATAGTTTGTCTTAACTAATCAAGAGACTTATACTTACCCACGTCAACTAGTTGACTTGCGTAACATAATGAGAATTATTGAAGAAATAGAATATTGGAACCAACATTAAAAATATTCCTTTTTCTGTTATTTGCAGATTCTTCCAAATTTGATAGAATTAAGGAGAATAGCCTAGATATGTATATTGACCGCCTACAATATCTTTCACCATTCAACTAAAGGATTGGGGGTGTGGGTGTCGGTCATCCACTGATTTTCAATTTTTTTAATAATCTAAGGTCTTTTTTAAAAAATTTAAAATAATATGATATTTTTTAATAATTTTGATCGGATTCTAATTAAAAATTATAAGTTGTTATCAAAATAAAGAGTATGAATAGCCATTCCATTCTACTTATTTTTATTCCTAATAATACTCTTCTATTTATCAATAGAAACCCATTTTGTAAACCAAACTAACCCTAATTAATGAAGTATCACGTGGAACTTTTAACCAAAACGGGAATATAATAAAAAGCTTGGACGGACCTACTTATATTATGCCTAGCAATTAGTAATTAACATATTTTAGTTCACCTACCAAACTGAAATGATAGTTACTGATCAATTAGCTAGTTTATTGCATGCCTTCCAAAATCAAGAGACGTGGTCGCATGTTATATATTCCTCATAACTCATCATACGACTTGCACGTAGACGGCCACGTCCACGTCCACATTATCAATAAGTAGATTATTGATAAAGTTGATCCAATATTAAATATATGCTCTGTTTTTTATATCCAATCCTTCCAATTGGATAGAATTAATTGGAGATAGCATGTATCGTTTTCTCTTTTTCATACATGCATTTAACTCTAGAGTAATGCTATACGAGTGATGCTATATATCTCACTTTTTCATAAGGTTAATGTTGCAGTCTCAATCATTATTATATTTTTACAATAACTTTCAAGAATTAATTGAAGACTGTTACGTTACATTTGACAATTACTAAAGAAGAATACACATAACCTTCAAAATTTACACCTCTTTGATACTCATATCTTAAACTTTAAAAAGTGATCATGACATTCGACTTTTCCAACTACCACTCCATTACTGTAAATACCTTATGTTTGTATTTTCCATTAACTTCAACCAAAATTATATCACGTGATCACTTGAACATGACTATTTCCAGGAGCGGAGTGAAGGAGGGTCGTGAGGGGTCAAATGCCCCCTCCTCACCTCCCAAAAAACTTCATTTACTTCTGAATTTTTTTATTTATTATTTTTTTTTCTTTTTTTTCTTCATCAAAATCCTGGTTGCCCACCCTAAAATACTTATCTAGGTGCAAATATTTTTTAAAATGGCTGAGATCATGAGTATAGATGTTTTGTTACTTTTTCATGGTTCTGTCAAACAGCTAAAACATGAAAGCAAAAAACCAGGCACAGGAAGTTGAAGACGATGCACCTTGAAGGCTTGAAGCCGAGTCAAAGTGTCAAACTACAATACACATTTTCCTTGAATATAATCCCTATCAAGGATAGTATCTCTC
>JAJPGS010000920.1:0-22702 GCA_028654335.1 Alnus rubra
AAACGGTGGATTTTGAGCCCGAAAAATGTGCTCACCCAGCTCCGCTAGGTGACCACCGCGTGCGCCCCGGAAAGAGCCTTCCCCTCACCGGCGCAAAAAATAATAATAATAATATAATTAATAATAATAACGGCAAAAAAATAATTGAAAAAGTAAAACGAGGGGTGCAACACGAGGACTTCCCAGGAGGTCACCCATCCTAGTACTACTCTCGCCCAAGCACGCTTAACTGCGGAGTTCTGATGGGATCCGGTGCATTAGTGCTGGTATGATCGCACCCGTTAGTAGAGTTACGCAAAAAACTTATAAGCCTCACTCGTCTAACTGAACTGACCCGCATAGTGATGGGATCCGGTGCTCAGACGTGTGTCCACGTGCCACCCAATAAATAAAACACACAATACAACGATTAAATGCAATAGAATGAGCCGAAAACTCCTTAAAAACGCTTTCGTATAGAGTACGGATGGAAACGGCGTGCCTGGAGGTCAAAACGGTGGATTTTGAGCCCGAAAAATGTGCTCACCCAGCTCCGCTAGGTGACCACCGCGTGCGCCCCGGAAAGAGCCTTCCCCTCACCGGCGCAAAAATAATAATAATAATAATAATAATAATAATATTAATAACGGCAAAAAAATAATTGAAAAAAGTAAAACGAGGGGTGCAACACGAGGACTTCCCAGGAGGTCACCCATCCTAGTACTACTCTCGCCCAAGCACGCTTAACTGCGGAGTTCTGATGGGATCCGGTGCATTAGTGCTGGTATGATCGCACCCGTTAGTAGAGTTACGCAAAAAACTTATAAGCCTCACTCGTCTAACTGAACTGACCCGCATAGTGATGGGATCCGGTGCTCAGACGTGTGTCCACGTGCCACCCAATAAATAAAACACACAATACAACGATTAAATGCAATAGAATGAGCCGAAAACTCCTTAAAAACGCTTTCGTATAGAGTACGGATGGAAACGGCGTGCCTGGAGGTCAAAACGGTGGATTTTGAGCCCGAAAAATGTGCTCACCCAGCTCCGCTAGGTGACCACCGCGTGCGCCCCGGAAAGAGCCTTCCCCTCACCGGCGCAAAAAATAATAATAATAATAATAATAATAATATAATAACGGCAAAAAAATAATTGAAAAAAGTAAAACGAGGGGTGCAACACGAGGACTTCCCAGGAGGTCACCCATCCTAGTACTACTCTCGCCCAAGCACGCTTAACTGCGGAGTTCTGATGGGATCCGGTGCATTAGTGCTGGTATGATCGCACCCGTTAGTAGAGTTACGCAAAAAACTTATAAGCCTCACTCGTCTAACTGAACTGACCCGCATAGTGATGGGATCCGGTGCTCAGACGTGTGTCCACGTGCCACCCAATAAATAAAACACACAATACAACGATTAAATGCAATAGAATGAGCCGAAAACTCCTTAAAAACGCTTTCGTATAGAGTACGGATGGAAACGGCGTGCCTGGAGGTCAAAACGGTGGATTTTGAGCCCGAAAAATGTGCTCACCCAGCTCCGCTAGGTGACCACCGCGTGCGCCCGGAAAGAGCCTTCCCCTCACCGGCGCAAAAAATAATAATAATAATAATAATAATAATAATAATAACGGCAAAAAAATAATTGAAAAAAGTAAAACGAGGGGTGCAACACGAGGACTTCCCAGGAGGTCACCCATCCTAGTACTACTCTCGCCCAAGCACGCTTAACTGCGGAGTTCTGATGGGATCCGGTGCATTAGTGCTGGTATGATCGCACCCGTTAGTAGAGTTACGCAAAAAACTTATAAGCCTCACTCGTCTAACTGAACTGACCCGCATAGTGATGGGATCCGGTGCTCAGACGTGTGTCCACGTGCCACCCAATAAATAAAACACACAATACAACGATTAAATGCAATAGAATGAGCCGAAAACTCCTTAAAAACGCTTTCGTATAGAGTACGGATGGAAACGGCGTGCCTGGAGGTCAAAACGGTGGATTTTGAGCCCGAAAAATGTGCTCACCCAGCTCCGCTAGGTGACCACCGCGTGCGCCCGGAAAGAGCCTTCCCCTCACCGGCGCAAAAAATAATAATAATAATAATAATAATATTAATAACGGCAAAAAAATAATTGAAAAAAGTAAAACGAGGGGTGCAACACGAGGACTTCCCAGGAGGTCACCCATCCTAGTACTACTCTCGCCCAAGCACGCTTAACTGCGGAGTTCTGATGGGATCCGGTGCATTAGTGCTGGTATGATCGCACCCGTTAGTAGAGTTACGCAAAAAACTTATAAGCCTCACTCGTCTAACTGAACTGACCCGCATAGTGATGGGATCCGGTGCTCAGACGTGTGTCCACGTGCCACCCAATAAATAAAACACACAATACAACGATTAAATGCAATAGAATGAGCCGAAAACTCCTTAAAAACGCTTTCGTATAGAGTACGGATGGAAACGGCGTGCCTGGAGGTCAAAACGGTGGATTTTGAGCCCGAAAAATGTGCTCACCCAGCTCCGCTAGGTGACCACCGCGTGCGCCCGGAAAGAGCCTTCCCCTCACCGGCGCAAAAAATAATAATAATAATAATAATAATATTAATAACGGCAAAAAAATAATTGAAAAAAGTAAAACGAGGGGTGCAACACGAGGACTTCCCAGGAGGTCACCCATCCTAGTACTACTCTCGCCCAAGCACGCTTAACTGCGGAGTTCTGATGGGATCCGGTGCATTAGTGCTGGTATGATCGCACCCGTTAGTAGAGTTACGCAAAAAACTTATAAGCCTCACTCGTCTAACTGAACTGACCCGCATAGTGATGGGATCCGGTGCTCAGACGTGTGTCCACGTGCCACCCAATAAATAAAACACACAATACAACGATTAAATGCAATAGAATGAGCCGAAAACTCCTTAAAAACGCTTTCGTATAGAGTACGGATGGAAACGGCGTGCCTGGAGGTCAAAACGGTGGATTTTGAGCCCGAAAAATGTGCTCACCCAGCTCCGCTAGGTGACCACCGCGTGCGCCCGGAAAGAGCCTTCCCCTCACCGGCGCAAAAAAATAATAATAATAATAATAATAATATAATAACGGCAAAAAAATAATTGAAAAAAGTAAAACGAGGGGTGCAACACGAGGACTTCCCAGGAGGTCACCCATCCTAGTACTACTCTCGCCCAAGCACGCTTAACTGCGGAGTTCTGATGGGATCCGGTGCATTAGTGCTGGTATGATCGCACCCGTTAGTAGAGTTACGCAAAAAACTTATAAGCCTCACTCGTCTAACTGAACTGACCCGCATAGTGATGGGATCCGGTGCTCAGACGTGTGTCCACGTGCCACCCAATAAATAAAACACACAATACAACGATTAAATGCAATAGAATGAGCCGAAAACTCCTTAAAAACGCTTTCGTATAGAGTACGGATGGAAACGGCGTGCCTGGAGGTCAAAACGGTGGATTTTGAGCCCGAAAAATGTGCTCACCCAGCTCCGCTAGGTGACCACCGCGTGCGCCCGGAAAGAGCCTTCCCCTCACCGGCGCAAAAAATAATAATAATAATAATAATAATAATAATTAATAACGGCAAAAAAATAATTGAAAAAAGTAAAACGAGGGGTGCAACACGAGGACTTCCCAGGAGGTCACCCATCCTAGTACTACTCTCGCCCAAGCACGCTTAACTGCGGAGTTCTGATGGGATCCGGTGCATTAGTGCTGGTATGATCGCACCCGTTAGTAGAGTTACGCAAAAAACTTATAAGCCTCACTCGTCTAACTGAACTGACCCGCATAGTGATGGGATCCGGTGCTCAGACGTGTGTCCACGTGCCACCCAATAAATAAAACACACAATACAACGATTAAATGCAATAGAATGAGCCGAAAACTCCTTAAAAACGCTTTCGTATAGAGTACGGATGGAAACGGCGTGCCTGGAGGTCAAAACGGTGGATTTTGAGCCCGAAAAATGTGCTCACCCAGCTCCGCTAGGTGACCACCGCGTGCGCCCCGGAAAGAGCCTTCCCCTCACCGGCGCAAAAAATAATAATAATAATAATAATAATAATAATATTAATAACGGCAAAAAAATAATTGAAAAAAGTAAAACGAGGGGTGCAACACGAGGACTTCCCAGGAGGTCACCCATCCTAGTACTACTCTCGCCCAAGCACGCTTAACTGCGGAGTTCTGATGGGATCCGGTGCATTAGTGCTGGTATGATCGCACCCGTTAGTAGAGTTACGCAAAAAACTTATAAGCCTCACTCGTCTAACTGAACTGACCCGCATAGTGATGGGATCCGGTGCTCAGACGTGTGTCCACGTGCCACCCAATAAATAAAACACACAATACAACGATTAAATGCAATAGAATGAGCCGAAAACTCCTTAAAAACGCTTTCGGTATAGAGTACGGATGGAAACGGCGTGCCTGGAGGTCAAAACGGTGGATTTTGAGCCCGAAAAATGTGCTCACCCAGCTCCGCTAGGTGACCACCGCGTGCGCCCCGGAAAGAGCCTTCCCCTCACCGGCGCAAAAAATAATAATAATAATAATAATAATATTAATAACGGCAAAAAAATAATTGAAAAAAGTAAAACGAGGGGTGCAACACGAGGACTTCCCAGGAGGTCACCCATCCTAGTACTACTCTCGCCCAAGCACGCTTAACTGCGGAGTTCTGATGGGATCCGGTGCATTAGTGCTGGTATGATCGCACCCGTTAGTAGAGTTACGCAAAAAACTTATAAGCCTCACTCGTCTAACTGAACTGACCCGCATAGTGATGGGATCCGGTGCTCAGACGTGTGTCCACGTGCCACCCAATAAATAAAACACACAATACAACGATTAAATGCAATAGAATGAGCCGAAAACTCCTTAAAAACGCTTTCGTATAGAGTACGGATGGAAACGGCGTGCCTGGAGGTCAAAACGGTGGATTTTGAGCCCGAAAAATGTGCTCACCCAGCTCCGCTAGGTGACCACCGCGTGCGCCCGGAAAGAGCCTTCCCCTCACCGGCGCAAAAATAATAATAATAATAATAATAATAATAATATTAATAACGGCAAAAAAATAATTGAAAAAAGTAAAACGAGGGGTGCAACACGAGGACTTCCCAGGAGGTCACCCATCCTAGTACTACTCTCGCCCAAGCACGCTTAACTGCGGAGTTCTGATGGGATCCGGTGCATTAGTGCTGGTATGATCGCACCCGTTAGTAGAGTTACGCAAAAAACTTATAAGCCTCACTCGTCTAACTGAACTGACCCGCATAGTGATGGGATCCGGTGCTCAGACGTGTGTCCACGTGCCACCCAATAAATAAAACACACAATACAACGATTAAATGCAATAGAATGAGCCGAAAACTCCTTAAAAACGCTTTCGTATAGAGTACGGATGGAAACGGCGTGCCTGGAGGTCAAAACGGTGGATTTTGAGCCCGAAAAATGTGCTCACCCAGCTCCGCTAGGTGACCACCGCGTGCGCCCCGGAAAGAGCCTTCCCCTCACCGGCGCAAAAAATAATAATAATAATAATAATAATAATAATATTAATAACGGCAAAAAAATAATTGAAAAAAGTAAAACGAGGGGTGCAACACGAGGACTTCCCAGGAGGTCACCCATCCTAGTACTACTCTCGCCCAAGCACGCTTAACTGCGGAGTTCTGATGGGATCCGGTGCATTAGTGCTGGTATGATCGCACCCGTTAGTAGAGTTACGCAAAAAACTTATAAGCCTCACTCGTCTAACTGAACTGACCCGCATAGTGATGGGATCCGGTGCTCAGACGTGTGTCCACGTGCCACCCAATAAATAAAACACACAATACAACGATTAAATGCAATAGAATGAGCCGAAAACTCCTTAAAAACGCTTTCGTATAGAGTACGGATGGAAACGGCGTGCCTGGAGGTCAAAACGGTGGATTTTGAGCCCGAAAAATGTGCTCACCCAGCTCCGCTAGGTGACCACCGCGTGCGCCCCGGAAAGAGCCTTCCCCTCACCGGCGCAAAAAATAATAATAATAATAATAATAATAATATTAATAACGGCAAAAAAATAATTGAAAAAAGTAAAACGAGGGGTGCAACACGAGGACTTCCCAGGAGGTCACCCATCCTAGTACTACTCTCGCCCAAGCACGCTTAACTGCGGAGTTCTGATGGGATCCGGTGCATTAGTGCTGGTATGATCGCACCCGTTAGTAGAGTTACGCAAAAAACTTATAAGCCTCACTCGTCTAACTGAACTGACCCGCATAGTGATGGGATCCGGTGCTCAGACGTGTGTCCACGTGCCACCCAATAAATAAAACACACAATACAACGATTAAATGCAATAGAATGAGCCGAAAACTCCTTAAAAACGCTTTCGTATAGAGTACGGATGGAAACGGCGTGCCTGGAGGTCAAAACGGTGGATTTTGAGCCCGAAAAATGTGCTCACCCAGCTCCGCTAGGTGACCACCGCGTGCGCCCCGGAAAGAGCCTTCCCCTCACCGGCGCAAAAAATAATAATAATAATAATAATAATAATATTAATAACGGCAAAAAAATAATTGAAAAAAGTAAAACGAGGGGTGCAACACGAGGACTTCCCAGGAGGTCACCCATCCTAGTACTACTCTCGCCCAAGCACGCTTAACTGCGGAGTTCTGATGGGATCCGGTGCATTAGTGCTGGTATGATCGCACCCGTTAGTAGAGTTACGCAAAAAACTTATAAGCCTCACTCGTCTAACTGAACTGACCCGCATAGTGATGGGATCCGGTGCTCAGACGTGTGTCCACGTGCCACCCAATAAATAAAACACACAATACAACGATTAAATGCAATAGAATGAGCCGAAAACTCCTTAAAAACGCTTTCGTATAGAGTACGGATGGAAACGGCGTGCCTGGAGGTCAAAACGGTGGATTTTGAGCCCGAAAAATGTGCTCACCCAGCTCCGCTAGGTGACCACCGCGTGCGCCCCGGAAAGAGCCTTCCCCTCACCGGCGCAAAAAATAATAATAATAATAATAATAATAATAATATTAATAACGGCAAAAAAATAATTGAAAAAAGTAAAACGAGGGGTGCAACACGAGGACTTCCCAGGAGGTCACCCATCCTAGTACTACTCTCGCCCAAGCACGCTTAACTGCGGAGTTCTGATGGGATCCGGTGCATTAGTGCTGGTATGATCGCACCCGTTAGTAGAGTTACGCAAAAAACTTATAAGCCTCACTCGTCTAACTGAACTGACCCGCATAGTGATGGGATCCGGTGCTCAGACGTGTGTCCACGTGCCACCCAATAAATAAAACACACAATACAACGATTAAATGCAATAGAATGAGCCGAAAACTCCTTAAAAACGCTTTCGTATAGAGTACGGATGGAAACGGCGTGCCTGGAGGTCAAAACGGTGGATTTTGAGCCCGAAAAATGTGCTCACCCAGCTCCGCTAGGTGACCACCGCGTGCGCCCGGAAAGAGCCTTCCCCTCACCGGCGCAAAAAATAATAATAATAATAATAATAATAATAATATTAATAACGGCAAAAAAATAATTGAAAAAAGTAAAACGAGGGGTGCAACACGAGGACTTCCCAGGAGGTCACCCATCCTAGTACTACTCTCGCCCAAGCACGCTTAACTGCGGAGTTCTGATGGGATCCGGTGCATTAGTGCTGGTATGATCGCACCCGTTAGTAGAGTTACGCAAAAAACTTATAAGCCTCACTCGTCTAACTGAACTGACCCGCATAGTGATGGGATCCGGTGCTCAGACGTGTGTCCACGTGCCACCCAATAAATAAAACACACAATACAACGATTAAATGCAATAGAATGAGCCGAAAACTCCTTAAAAACGCTTTCGTATAGAGTACGGATGGAAACGGCGTGCCTGGAGGTCAAAACGGTGGATTTTGAGCCCGAAAAATGTGCTCACCCAGCTCCGCTAGGTGACCACCGCGTGCGCCCCGGAAAGAGCCTTCCCCTCACCGGCGCAAAAAAATAATAATAATAATAATAATAATAATATAATAACGGCAAAAAAATAATTGAAAAAAGTAAAACGAGGGGTGCAACACGAGGACTTCCCAGGAGGTCACCCATCCTAGTACTACTCTCGCCCAAGCACGCTTAACTGCGGAGTTCTGATGGGATCCGGTGCATTAGTGCTGGTATGATCGCACCCGTTAGTAGAGTTACGCAAAAAACTTATAAGCCTCACTCGTCTAACTGAACTGACCCGCATAGTGATGGGATCCGGTGCTCAGACGTGTGTCCACGTGCCACCCAATAAATAAAACACACAATACAACGATTAAATGCAATAGAATGAGCCGAAAACTCCTTAAAAACGCTTTCGTATAGAGTACGGATGGAAACGGCGTGCCTGGAGGTCAAAACGGTGGATTTTGAGCCCGAAAAATGTGCTCACCCAGCTCCGCTAGGTGACCACCGCGTGCGCCCCGGAAAGAGCCTTCCCCTCACCGGCGCAAAAAATAATAATAATAATAATAATAATAATATTAATAACGGCAAAAAAATAATTGAAAAAAGTAAAACGAGGGGTGCAACACGAGGACTTCCCAGGAGGTCACCCATCCTAGTACTACTCTCGCCCAAGCACGCTTAACTGCGGAGTTCTGATGGGATCCGGTGCATTAGTGCTGGTATGATCGCACCCGTTAGTAGAGTTACGCAAAAAACTTATAAGCCTCACTCGTCTAACTGAACTGACCCGCATAGTGATGGGATCCGGTGCTCAGACGTGTGTCCACGTGCCACCCAATAAATAAAACACACAATACAACGATTAAATGCAATAGAATGAGCCGAAAACTCCTTAAAAACGCTTTCGTATAGAGTACGGATGGAAACGGCGTGCCTGGAGGTCAAAACGGTGGATTTTGAGCCCGAAAAATGTGCTCACCCAGCTCCGCTAGGTGACCACCGCGTGCGCCCCGGAAAGAGCCTTCCCCTCACCGGCGCAAAAAATAATAATAATAATAATAATAATATTAATAACGGCAAAAAAATAATTGAAAAAAGTAAAACGAGGGGTGCAACACGAGGACTTCCCAGGAGGTCACCCATCCTAGTACTACTCTCGCCCAAGCACGCTTAACTGCGGAGTTCTGATGGGATCCGGTGCATTAGTGCTGGTATGATCGCACCCGTTAGTAGAGTTACGCAAAAAACTTATAAGCCTCACTCGTCTAACTGAACTGACCCGCATAGTGATGGGATCCGGTGCTCAGACGTGTGTCCACGTGCCACCCAATAAATAAAACACACAATACAACGATTAAATGCAATAGAATGAGCCGAAAACTCCTTAAAAACGCTTTCGTATAGAGTACGGATGGAAACGGCGTGCCTGGAGGTCAAAACGGTGGATTTTGAGCCCGAAAAATGTGCTCACCCAGCTCCGCTAGGTGACCACCGCGTGCGCCCCGGAAAGAGCCTTCCCCTCACCGGCGCAAAAAATAATAATAATAATAATAATAATAATATTAATAACGGCAAAAAAATAATTGAAAAAAGTAAAACGAGGGGTGCAACACGAGGACTTCCCAGGAGGTCACCCATCCTAGTACTACTCTCGCCCAAGCACGCTTAACTGCGGAGTTCTGATGGGATCCGGTGCATTAGTGCTGGTATGATCGCACCCGTTAGTAGAGTTACGCAAAAAACTTATAAGCCTCACTCGTCTAACTGAACTGACCCGCATAGTGATGGGATCCGGTGCTCAGACGTGTGTCCACGTGCCACCCAATAAATAAAACACACAATACAACGATTAAATGCAATAGAATGAGCCGAAAACTCCTTAAAAACGCTTTCGTATAGAGTACGGATGGAAACGGCGTGCCTGGAGGTCAAAACGGTGGATTTTGAGCCCGAAAAATGTGCTCACCCAGCTCCGCTAGGTGACCACCGCGTGCGCCCGGAAAGAGCCTTCCCCTCACCGGCGCAAAAAATAATAATAATAATAATAATAATAATATTAATAACGGCAAAAAAATAATTGAAAAAAGTAAAACGAGGGGTGCAACACGAGGACTTCCCAGGAGGTCACCCATCCTAGTACTACTCTCGCCCAAGCACGCTTAACTGCGGAGTTCTGATGGGATCCGGTGCATTAGTGCTGGTATGATCGCACCCGTTAGTAGAGTTACGCAAAAAACTTATAAGCCTCACTCGTCTAACTGAACTGACCCGCATAGTGATGGGATCCGGTGCTCAGACGTGTGTCCACGTGCCACCCAATAAATAAAACACACAATACAACGATTAAATGCAATAGAATGAGCCGAAAACTCCTTAAAAACGCTTTCGTATAGAGTACGGATGGAAACGGCGTGCCTGGAGGTCAAAACGGTGGATTTTGAGCCCGAAAAATGTGCTCACCCAGCTCCGCTAGGTGACCACCGCGTGCGCCCGGAAAGAGCCTTCCCCTCACCGGCGCAAAAAATAATAATAATAATAATAATAATATTAATAACGGCAAAAAAATAATTGAAAAAAGTAAAACGAGGGGTGCAACACGAGGACTTCCCAGGAGGTCACCCATCCTAGTACTACTCTCGCCCAAGCACGCTTAACTGCGGAGTTCTGATGGGATCCGGTGCATTAGTGCTGGTATGATCGCACCCGTTAGTAGAGTTACGCAAAAAACTTATAAGCCTCACTCGTCTAACTGAACTGACCCGCATAGTGATGGGATCCGGTGCTCAGACGTGTGTCCACGTGCCACCCAATAAATAAAACACACAATACAACGATTAAATGCAATAGAATGAGCCGAAAACTCCTTAAAAACGCTTTCGTATAGAGTACGGATGGAAACGGCGTGCCTGGAGGTCAAAACGGTGGATTTTGAGCCCGAAAAATGTGCTCACCCAGCTCCGCTAGGTGACCACCGCGTGCGCCCGGAAAGAGCCTTCCCCTCACCGGCGCAAAAAATAATAATAATAATAATAATAATAATAATAATATTAATAACGGCAAAAAAATAATTGAAAAAAGTAAAACGAGGGGTGCAACACGAGGACTTCCCAGGAGGTCACCCATCCTAGTACTACTCTCGCCCAAGCACGCTTAACTGCGGAGTTCTGATGGGATCCGGTGCATTAGTGCTGGTATGATCGCACCCGTTAGTAGAGTTACGCAAAAAACTTATAAGCCTCACTCGTCTAACTGAACTGACCCGCATAGTGATGGGATCCGGTGCTCAGACGTGTGTCCACGTGCCACCCAATAAATAAAACACACAATACAACGATTAAATGCAATAGAATGAGCCGAAAACTCCTTAAAAACGCTTTCGTATAGAGTACGGATGGAAACGGCGTGCCTGGAGGTCAAAACGGTGGATTTTGAGCCCGAAAAATGTGCTCACCCAGCTCCGCTAGGTGACCACCGCGTGCGCCCGGAAAGAGCCTTCCCCTCACCGGCGCAAAAAATAATAATAATAATAATAATAATAATAATATTAATAACGGCAAAAAAATAATTGAAAAAAGTAAAACGAGGGGTGCAACACGAGGACTTCCCAGGAGGTCACCCATCCTAGTACTACTCTCGCCCAAGCACGCTTAACTGCGGAGTTCTGATGGGATCCGGTGCATTAGTGCTGGTATGATCGCACCCGTTAGTAGAGTTACGCAAAAAACTTATAAGCCTCACTCGTCTAACTGAACTGACCCGCATAGTGATGGGATCCGGTGCTCAGACGTGTGTCCACGTGCCACCCAATAAATAAAACACACAATACAACGATTAAATGCAATAGAATGAGCCGAAAACTCCTTAAAAACGCTTTCGTATAGAGTACGGATGGAAACGGCGTGCCTGGAGGTCAAAACGGTGGATTTTGAGCCCGAAAAATGTGCTCACCCAGCTCCGCTAGGTGACCACCGCGTGCGCCCGGAAAGAGCCTTCCCCTCACCGGCGCAAAAAATAATAATAATAATAATAATAATAATAATATTAATAACGGCAAAAAAATAATTGAAAAAAGTAAAACGAGGGGTGCAACACGAGGACTTCCCAGGAGGTCACCCATCCTAGTACTACTCTCGCCCAAGCACGCTTAACTGCGGAGTTCTGATGGGATCCGGTGCATTAGTGCTGGTATGATCGCACCCGTTAGTAGAGTTACGCAAAAAACTTATAAGCCTCACTCGTCTAACTGAACTGACCCGCATAGTGATGGGATCCGGTGCTCAGACGTGTGTCCACGTGCCACCCAATAAATAAAACACACAATACAACGATTAAATGCAATAGAATGAGCCGAAAACTCCTTAAAAACGCTTTCGTATAGAGTACGGATGGAAACGGCGTGCCTGGAGGTCAAAACGGTGGATTTTGAGCCCGAAAAATGTGCTCACCCAGCTCCGCTAGGTGACCACCGCGTGCGCCCGGAAAGAGCCTTCCCCTCACCGGCGCAAAAAATAATAATAATAATAATAATAATAATATTAATAACGGCAAAAAAATAATTGAAAAAAGTAAAACGAGGGGTGCAACACGAGGACTTCCCAGGAGGTCACCCATCCTAGTACTACTCTCGCCCAAGCACGCTTAACTGCGGAGTTCTGATGGGATCCGGTGCATTAGTGCTGGTATGATCGCACCCGTTAGTAGAGTTACGCAAAAAACTTATAAGCCTCACTCGTCTAACTGAACTGACCCGCATAGTGATGGGATCCGGTGCTCAGACGTGTGTCCACGTGCCACCCAATAAATAAAACACACAATACAACGATTAAATGCAATAGAATGAGCCGAAAACTCCTTAAAAACGCTTTCGTATAGAGTACGGATGGAAACGGCGTGCCTGGAGGTCAAAACGGTGGATTTTGAGCCCGAAAAATGTGCTCACCCAGCTCCGCTAGGTGACCACCGCGTGCGCCCGGAAAGAGCCTTCCCCTCACCGGCGCAAAAAATAATAATAATAATAATAATAATAATATTAATAACGGCAAAAAAATAATTGAAAAAAGTAAAACGAGGGGTGCAACACGAGGACTTCCCAGGAGGTCACCCATCCTAGTACTACTCTCGCCCAAGCACGCTTAACTGCGGAGTTCTGATGGGATCCGGTGCATTAGTGCTGGTATGATCGCACCCGTTAGTAGAGTTACGCAAAAAACTTATAAGCCTCACTCGTCTAACTGAACTGACCCGCATAGTGATGGGATCCGGTGCTCAGACGTGTGTCCACGTGCCACCCAATAAATAAAACACACAATACAACGATTAAATGCAATAGAATGAGCCGAAAACTCCTTAAAAACGCTTTCGTATAGAGTACGGATGGAAACGGCGTGCCTGGAGGTCAAAACGGTGGATTTTGAGCCCGAAAAATGTGCTCACCCAGCTCCGCTAGGTGACCACCGCGTGCGCCCGGAAAGAGCCTTCCCCTCACCGGCGCAAAAAATAATAATAATAATAATAATAATAATAATATTAATAACGGCAAAAAAATAATTGAAAAAAGTAAAACGAGGGGTGCAACACGAGGACTTCCCAGGAGGTCACCCATCCTAGTACTACTCTCGCCCAAGCACGCTTAACTGCGGAGTTCTGATGGGATCCGGTGCATTAGTGCTGGTATGATCGCACCCGTTAGTAGAGTTACGCAAAAAACTTATAAGCCTCACTCGTCTAACTGAACTGACCCGCATAGTGATGGGATCCGGTGCTCAGACGTGTGTCCACGTGCCACCCAATAAATAAAACACACAATACAACGATTAAATGCAATAGAATGAGCCGAAAACTCCTTAAAAACGCTTTCGTATAGAGTACGGATGGAAACGGCGTGCCTGGAGGTCAAAACGGTGGATTTTGAGCCCGAAAAATGTGCTCACCCAGCTCCGCTAGGTGACCACCGCGTGCGCCCGGAAAGAGCCTTCCCTCACCGGCGCAAAAAATAATAATAATAATAATAATAATAATAATATTAATAACGGCAAAAAAATAATTGAAAAAAGTAAAACGAGGGGTGCAACACGAGGACTTCCCAGGAGGTCACCCATCCTAGTACTACTCTCGCCCAAGCACGCTTAACTGCGGAGTTCTGATGGGATCCGGTGCATTAGTGCTGGTATGATCGCACCCGTTAGTAGAGTTACGCAAAAAACTTATAAGCCTCACTCGTCTAACTGAACTGACCCGCATAGTGATGGGATCCGGTGCTCAGACGTGTGTCCACGTGCCACCCAATAAATAAAACACAATACAACGATTAAATGCAATAGAATGAGCGAAAACTCCTTAAAAACGCTTTCGTATAGAGTACGGATGGAAACGGCGTGCCTGGAGGTCAAAACGGTGGATTTTGAGCCCGAAAAATGTGCTCACCCAGCTCCGCTAGGTGACCACCGCGTGCGCCCCGGAAAGAGCCTTCCCCTCACCGGCGCAAAAAATAATAATAATAATAATAATAATAATAATAATAATATTAATAACGGCAAAAAAATAATTGAAAAAAGTAAAACGAGGGGTGCAACACGAGGACTTCCCAGGAGGTCACCCATCCTAGTACTACTCTCGCCCAAGCACGCTTAACTGCGGAGTTCTGATGGGATCCGGTGCATTAGTGCTGGTATGATCGCACCCGTTAGTAGAGTTACGCAAAAAACTTATAAGCCTCACTCGTCTAACTGAACTGACCCGCATAGTGATGGGATCCGGTGCTCAGACGTGTGTCCACGTGCCACCCAATAAATAAAACACACAATACAACGATTAAATGCAATAGAATGAGCCGAAAACTCCTTAAAAACGCTTTCGTATAGAGTACGGATGGAAACGGCGTGCCTGGAGGTCAAAACGGTGGATTTTGAGCCCGAAAAATGTGCTCACCCAGCTCCGCTAGGTGACCACCGCGTGCGCCCGGAAAGAGCCTTCCCCTCACCGGCGCAAAAAATAATAATAATAATAATAATAATAATATTAATAACGGCAAAAAAATAATTGAAAAAAGTAAAACGAGGGGTGCAACACGAGGACTTCCCAGGAGGTCACCCATCCTAGTACTACTCTCGCCCAAGCACGCTTAACTGCGGAGTTCTGATGGGATCCGGTGCATTAGTGCTGGTATGATCGCACCCGTTAGTAGAGTTACGCAAAAAACTTATAAGCCTCACTCGTCTAACTGAACTGACCCGCATAGTGATGGGATCCGGTGCTCAGACGTGTGTCCACGTGCCACCCAATAAATAAAACACAATACAACGATTAAATGCAATAGAATGAGCCGAAAACTCCTTAAAAACGCTTTCGTATAGAGTACGGATGGAAACGGCGTGCCTGGAGGTCAAAACGGTGGATTTTGAGCCCGAAAAATGTGC
The DNA here is from genome assembly GCA_028654335.1 of Alnus rubra. Lineage (NCBI taxonomy): Eukaryota > Viridiplantae > Streptophyta > Magnoliopsida > Fagales > Betulaceae > Alnus > Alnus rubra. The sequence goes on from JAJPGS010000920.1 coordinate 15,376, forward strand.
TCACCCAGCTCCGCTAGGTGACCACCGCGTGCGCCCCGGAAAGAGCCTTCCCCTCACCGGCGCAAAAAATAATAATAATAATAATAATAATAATAATATTAATAACGGCAAAAAAATAATTGAAAAAAGTAAAACGAGGGGTGCAACACGAGGACTTCCCAGGAGGTCACCCATCCTAGTACTACTCTCGCCCAAGCACGCTTAACTGCGGAGTTCTGATGGGATCCGGTGCATTAGTGCTGGTATGATCGCACCCGTTAGTAGAGTTACGCAAAAAACTTATAAGCCTCACTCGTCTAACTGAACTGACCCGCATAGTGATGGGATCCGGTGCTCAGACGTGTGTCCACGTGCCACCCAATAAATAAAACACAATACAACGATTAAATGCAATAGAATGAGCCGAAAACTCCTTAAAAACGCTTTCGTATAGAGTACGGATGGAAACGGCGTGCCTGGAGGTCAAAACGGTGGATTTTGAGCCCGAAAAATGTGCTCACCCAGCTCCGCTAGGTGACCACCGCGTGCGCCCGGAAAGAGCCTTCCCCTCACCGGCGCAAAAAATAATAATAATAATAATAATAATAATAATATTAATAACGGCAAAAAAATAATTGAAAAAAGTAAAACGAGGGGTGCAACACGAGGACTTCCCAGGAGGTCACCCATCCTAGTACTACTCTCGCCCAAGCACGCTTAACTGCGGAGTTCTGATGGGATCCGGTGCATTAGTGCTGGTATGATCGCACCCGTTAGTAGAGTTACGCAAAAAACTTATAAGCCTCACTCGTCTAACTGAACTGACCCGCATAGTGATGGGATCCGGTGCTCAGACGTGTGTCCACGTGCCACCCAATAAATAAAACACAATACAACGATTAAATGCAATAGAATGAGCCGAAAACTCCTTAAAAACGCTTTCGTATAGAGTACGGATGGAAACGGCGTGCCTGGAGGTCAAAACGGTGGATTTTGAGCCCGAAAAATGTGCTCACCCAGCTCCGCTAGGTGACCACCGCGTGCGCCCCGGAAAGAGCCTTCCCCTCACCGGCGCAAAAAATAATAATAATAATAATAATAATAATAATAATATTAATAACGGCAAAAAAATAATTGAAAAAAGTAAAACGAGGGGTGCAACACGAGGACTTCCCAGGAGGTCACCCATCCTAGTACTACTCTCGCCCAAGCACGCTTAACTGCGGAGTTCTGATGGGATCCGGTGCATTAGTGCTGGTATGATCGCACCCGTTAGTAGAGTTACGCAAAAAACTTATAAGCCTCACTCGTCTAACTGAACTGACCCGCATAGTGATGGGATCCGGTGCTCAGACGTGTGTCCACGTGCCACCCAATAAATAAAACACAATACAACGATTAAATGCAATAGAATGAGCCGAAAACTCCTTAAAAACGCTTTCGTATAGAGTACGGATGGAAACGGCGTGCCTGGAGGTCAAAACGGTGGATTTTGAGCCCGAAAAATGTGCTCACCCAGCTCCGCTAGGTGACCACCGCGTGCGCCCCGGAAAGAGCCTTCCCCTCACCGGCGCAAAAAATAATAATAATAATAATAATAATAATAATAATATTAATAACGGCAAAAAAATAATTGAAAAAAGTAAAACGAGGGGTGCAACACGAGGACTTCCCAGGAGGTCACCCATCCTAGTACTACTCTCGCCCAAGCACGCTTAACTGCGGAGTTCTGATGGGATCCGGTGCATTAGTGCTGGTATGATCGCACCCGTTAGTAGAGTTACGCAAAAAACTTATAAGCCTCACTCGTCTAACTGAACTGACCCGCATAGTGATGGGATCCGGTGCTCAGACGTGTGTCCACGTGCCACCCAATAAATAAAACACACAATACAACGATTAAATGCAATAGAATGAGCCGAAACTCCTTAAAAACGCTTTCGTATAGAGTACGGATGGAAACGGCGTGCCTGGAGGTCAAAACGGTGGATTTTGAGCCCGAAAAATGTGCTCACCCAGCTCCGCTAGGTGACCACCGCGTGCGCCCCGGAAAGAGCCTTCCCCTCACCGGCGCAAAAAATAATAATAATAATAATAATAATAATAATAATAATTAATAACGGCAAAAAAATAATTGAAAAAAGTAAAACGAGGGGTGCAACACGAGGACTTCCCAGGAGGTCACCCATCCTAGTACTACTCTCGCCCAAGCACGCTTAACTGCGGAGTTCTGATGGGATCCGGTGCATTAGTGCTGGTATGATCGCACCCGTTAGTAGAGTTACGCAAAAAACTTATAAGCCTCACTCGTCTAACTGAACTGACCCGCATAGTGATGGGATCCGGTGCTCAGACGTGTGTCCACGTGCCACCCAATAAATAAAACACACAATACAACGATTAAATGCAATAGAATGAGCCGAAAACTCCTTAAAAACGCTTTCGTATAGAGTACGGATGGAAACGGCGTGCCTGGAGGTCAAAACGGTGGATTTTGAGCCCGAAAAATGTGCTCACCCAGCTCCGCTAGGTGACCACCGCGTGCGCCCCGGAAAGAGCCTTCCCCTCACCGGCGCAAAAAATAATAATAATAATAATAATAATAATAATAATAATAATATTAATAACGGCAAAAAAATAATTGAAAAAAGTAAAACGAGGGGTGCAACACGAGGACTTCCCAGGAGGTCACCCATCCTAGTACTACTCTCGCCCAAGCACGCTTAACTGCGGAGTTCTGATGGGATCCGGTGCATTAGTGCTGGTATGATCGCACCCGTTAGTAGAGTTACGCAAAAAACTTATAAGCCTCACTCGTCTAACTGAACTGACCCGCATAGTGATGGGATCCGGTGCTCAGACGTGTGTCCACGTGCCACCCAATAAATAAAACACACAATACAACGATTAAATGCAATAGAATGAGCCGAAAACTCTTAAAAACGCTTTCGGTATAGAGTACGGATGGAAACGGCGTGCCTGGAGGTCAAAACGGTGGATTTTGAGCCCGAAAAATGTGCTCACCCAGCTCCGCTAGGTGACCACCGCGTGCGCCCCGGAAAGAGCCTTCCCCTCACCGGCGCAAAAATAATAATAATAATAATAATAATAATAATAATATTAATAACGGCAAAAAAATAATTGAAAAAAGTAAAACGAGGGGTGCAACACGAGGACTTCCCAGGAGGTCACCCATCCTAGTACTACTCTCGCCCAAGCACGCTTAACTGCGGAGTTCTGATGGGATCCGGTGCATTAGTGCTGGTATGATCGCACCCGTTAGTAGAGTTACGCAAAAAACTTATAAGCCTCACTCGTCTAACTGAACTGACCCGCATAGTGATGGGATCCGGTGCTCAGACGTGTGTCCACGTGCCACCCAATAAATAAAACACACAATACAACGATTAAATGCAATAGAATGAGCCGAAAACTCCTTAAAAACGCTTTCGTATAGAGTACGGATGGAAACGGCGTGCCTGGAGGTCAAAACGGTGGATTTTGAGCCCGAAAAATGTGCTCACCCAGCTCCGCTAGGTGACCACCGCGTGCGCCCCGGAAAGAGCCTTCCCCTCACCGGCGCAAAAAATAATAATAATAATAATAATAATAATAATAATAATATTAATAACGGCAAAAAAATAATTGAAAAAAGTAAAACGAGGGGTGCAACACGAGGACTTCCCAGGAGGTCACCCATCCTAGTACTACTCTCGCCCAAGCACGCTTAACTGCGGAGTTCTGATGGGATCCGGTGCATTAGTGCTGGTATGATCGCACCCGTTAGTAGAGTTACGCAAAAAACTTATAAGCCTCACTCGTCTAACTGAACTGACCCGCATAGTGATGGGATCCGGTGCTCAGACGTGTGTCCACGTGCCACCCAATAAATAAAACACAATACAACGATTAAATGCAATAGAATGAGCCGAAAACTCCTTAAAAACGCTTTCGTATAGAGTACGGATGGAAACGGCGTGCCTGGAGGTCAAAACGGTGGATTTTGAGCCCGAAAAATGTGCTCACCCAGCTCCGCTAGGTGACCACCGCGTGCGCCCCGGAAAGAGCCTTCCCCTCACCGGCGCAAAAAATAATAATAATAATAATAATAATAATAATAATAATATTAATAACGGCAAAAAAATAATTGAAAAAAGTAAAACGAGGGGTGCAACACGAGGACTTCCCAGGAGGTCACCCATCCTAGTACTACTCTCGCCCAAGCACGCTTAACTGCGGAGTTCTGATGGGATCCGGTGCATTAGTGCTGGTATGATCGCACCCGTTAGTAGAGTTACGCAAAAAACTTATAAGCCTCACTCGTCTAACTGAACTGACCCGCATAGTGATGGGATCCGGTGCTCAGACGTGTGTCCACGTGCCACCCAATAAATAAAACACACAATACAACGATTAATGCAATAGAATGAGCCGAAAACTCCTTAAAACGCTTTCGTATAGAGTACGGATGGAAACGGCGTGCCTGGAGGTCAAAACGGTGGATTTTGAGCCCGAAAAATGTGCTCACCCAGCTCCGCTAGGTGACCACCGCGTGCGCCCCGGAAAGAGCCTTCCCCTCACCGGCGCAAAAAATAATAATAATAATAATAATAATAATAATAATAATAATATTAATAACGGCAAAAAAATAATTGAAAAAAGTAAAACGAGGGGTGCAACACGAGGACTTCCCAGGAGGTCACCCATCCTAGTACTACTCTCGCCCAAGCACGCTTAACTGCGGAGTTCTGATGGGATCCGGTGCATTAGTGCTGGTATGATCGCACCCGTTAGTAGAGTTACGCAAAAAACTTATAAGCCTCACTCGTCTAACTGAACTGACCCGCATAGTGATGGGATCCGGTGCTCAGACGTGTGTCCACGTGCCACCCAATAAATAAAACACACAATACAACGATTAAATGCAATAGAATGAGCCGAAAACTCCTTAAAAACGCTTTCGTATAGAGTACGGATGGAAACGGCGTGCCTGGAGGTCAAAACGGTGGATTTTGAGCCCGAAAAATGTGCTCACCCAGCTCCGCTAGGTGACCACCGCGTGCGCCCCGGAAAGAGCCTTCCCCTCACCGGCGCAAAAAAATAATAATAATAATAATAATAATAATAATAATATTAATAACGGCAAAAAAATAATTGAAAAAAGTAAAACGAGGGGTGCAACACGAGGACTTCCCAGGAGGTCACCCATCCTAGTACTACTCTCGCCCAAGCACGCTTAACTGCGGAGTTCTGATGGGATCCGGTGCATTAGTGCTGGTATGATCGCACCCGTTAGTAGAGTTACGCAAAAAACTTATAAGCCTCACTCGTCTAACTGAACTGACCCGCATAGTGATGGATCCGGTGCTCAGACGTGTGTCCACGTGCCACCCAATAAATAAAACACACAATACAACGATTAAATGCAATAGAATGAGCCGAAAACTCCTTAAAAACGCTTTCGTATAGAGTACGGATGGAAACGGCGTGCCTGGAGGTCAAAACGGTGGATTTTGAGCCCGAAAAATGTGCTCACCCAGCTCCGCTAGGTGACCACCGCGTGCGCCCGGAAAGAGCCTTCCCCTCACCGGCGCAAAAATAATAATAATAATAATAATAATAATAATATAATATTAATAACGGCAAAAAAATAATTGAAAAAAGTAAAACGAGGGGTGCAACACGAGGACTTCCCAGGAGGTCACCCATCCTAGTACTACTCTCGCCCAAGCACGCTTAACTGCGGAGTTCTGATGGGATCCGGTGCATTAGTGCTGGTATGATCGCACCCGTTAGTAGAGTTACGCAAAAAACTTATAAGCCTCACTCGTCTAACTGAACTGACCCGCATAGTGATGGGATCCGGTGCTCAGACGTGTGTCCACGTGCCACCCATAAATAAAACACACAATACAACGATTAAATGCAATAGAATGAGCCGAAACTCCTTAAAAACGCTTTCGTATAGAGTACGGATGGAAACGGCGTGCCTGGAGGTCAAAACGGTGGATTTTGAGCCCGAAAAATGTGCTCACCCAGCTCCGCTAGGTGACCACCGCGTGCGCCCGGAAAGAGCCTTCCCCTCACCGGCGCAAAAAATAATAATAATAATAATAATAATAATAATAATAATTAATAACGGCAAAAAAATAATTGAAAAAAGTAAAACGAGGGGTGCAACACGAGGACTTCCCAGGAGGTCACCCATCCTAGTACTACTCTCGCCCAAGCACGCTTAACTGCGGAGTTCTGATGGGATCCGGTGCATTAGTGCTGGTATGATCGCACCCGTTAGTAGAGTTACGCAAAAAACTTATAAGCCTCACTCGTCTAACTGAACTGACCCGCATAGTGATGGGATCCGGTGCTCAGACGTGTGTCCACGTGCCACCCAATAAATAAAACACAATACAACGATTAAATGCAATAGAATGAGCCGAAAACTCCTTAAAACGCTTTCGTATAGAGTACGGATGGAAACGGCGTGCCTGGAGGTCAAAACGGTGGATTTTGAGCCCGAAAAATGTGCTCACCCAGCTCCGCTAGGTGACCACCGCGTGCGCCCGGAAAGAGCCTTCCCCTCACCGGCGCAAAAAATAATAATAATAATAATAATAATAATATTAATAACGGCAAAAAAATAATTGAAAAAAGTAAAACGAGGGGTGCAACACGAGGACTTCCCAGGAGGTCACCCATCCTAGTACTACTCTCGCCCAAGCACGCTTAACTGCGGAGTTCTGATGGGATCCGGTGCATTAGTGCTGGTATGATCGCACCCGTTAGTAGAGTTACGCAAAAAACTTATAAGCCTCACTCGTCTAACTGAACTGACCCGCATAGTGATGGGATCCGGTGCTCAGACGTGTGTCCAGTGCCCAATAAAAAAAACACAATACAACGATTAATGCAATAGAATGAGCCGAACTCCTTAAAAACGCTTCGTATAGAGTACGGATGGAAACGGCGTGCCTGGAGGTCAAAACGGTGGATTTTGAGCCCGAAAAATGTGCTCACCCAGCTCCGCTAGGTGACCACCGCGTGCGCCCCGGAAAGAGCCTTCCCCTCACCGGCGCAAAAAAATAATAATAATAATATAATAATAATAATAATATTAATAACGGCAAAAAAATAATTGAAAAAAGTAAAACGAGGGGTGCAACACGAGGACTTCCCAGGAGGTCACCCATCCTAGTACTACTCTCGCCCAAGCACGCTTAACTGCGGAGTTCTGATGGGATCCGGTGCATTAGTGTGGTATGATCGCACCCGTTAGTAGAGTACGCAAAAAACTTATAAGCCTCACTCGTCTAACTGAACTGACCCGCATAGTGATGGGATCCGGTGC
>JAJPGS010000921.1:0-7500 GCA_028654335.1 Alnus rubra
CCCGATTCCGATAAAGAAAAGGTATAATTTATAACAAAGTTTTCATATTGTTGATTCCTAGGCGTAGTGCTTCTTCCCCTATGCTGCCTATTGGTACTAGTGGAGTAGGGTTGACCTAACCCATAGGTGTAACCTTTCGCTCAATACTAGAATCGACAATTGAAGCATCTGAGGCTGCATTAATCGGGGATACACGACAGAAGGAATTGTTTTATTTTACAAACTTCACCTTCACACTAGCGTAGATTTATTTCAATAATTTTTTTCTTTCTCTCCAAATAATGTATCTTTCTCCGAAGACTGAAAGCGGTAAAGAAAAAAACATCAAATCGCACCATCTCTGTAATAGGTGAATGCTCTTTTTCTCCTGAAGTTGTCGGAATTATTCGTAATAAGATATTGGCTACAATTGAAAAGGTCTTATCAATAAAATTTCCATTTATCCGAGATCTGGGCATAGGTAGCAATCCATTCTATAATTTCTTTTACTTACCTCTTGTGAGAAATGATCCACAAACAAAGAAATTGTACAGTACGAATAACATAAAAAAATAAATAAAAAAAAATAGATCAATCGATTCGTTCTAATTCATTGATTTAATTTGGTATAAATATTGTAAGTAAAAAGAATAACTATTGGAAAAAGATGGGAGCGTCCTCTTCGCAAAATGAAATGAATAGATATATCTCTTTTTTTTAGTTTTTCACAAAAAAGATTATCTTTATCCCCCCCCCCTTAGAAGGAAGGGTTTTTCTTTGATGACAAGTTTCTATATTTTTTGATAGGTACGTACAGTCAATTCTAACTATCAAAAAATCTAATATGCTAATTTGAATGACTCACTATTCACTCGGTTTCTGGCCATATCATTATGTAGGAGAGATGGCCGAGTGGTTCAAGGCGTAGCATTGGAACTGCTATGTAGGCTTTAGTTTACCGAGGGTTCGAATCCCTCTCTTTCCGTACCTTTCACCTAATTCACCAATCTTATTGACAGCAATGTATCAAAGCAAATAACAATGGATACCATTATTCCAACAGTTAAGTTAAACCTTTCTTTTATTTTGATATAGATTCTTTATTCCTATGTTCTGCAGTACAGAAAATAAAATACTGGAAAGAGTAGACAACAGGGAATGAAATCTCCCTACCGATCCGTGATCCATGAATGGGAGAAAAATCCCCGTATCAAACTCCTTACTTTGGTGGGTCTTTTGCTTAGGCGAAAAGGGAAAAATTGTCCGAACCCTTGTTTTCTTGTTTTATTTTAATTAGGTTTAAGTCTGACGAGAATAATATTCTACAACTAGCAATTCATTTATTTTCAAACCGACCCATTGACTATCTATTATTTGATTGACTAATCCTTTATATTGGAATGGTTGAAGGGTCAAATGTTTTGGCAATTCCTCACGGGGGATGAATCAAGATAATTTTGAATCAGAGCTCTAGATTTTTGTTCATCCCTCGCTGTAATAATATCGTGGGGTTTGCAGCGATAACTTGGTATATCTACTATACGACCATTAACTAAAATATGTCTATGGTTAACTAATTGGCGGGCTTGGGGAATAGTTGAAGCCATACCCAATCGAAAAGGATGTTATCCAAACGCATTTCAAGTAATTGTAGTAAAACTGACCTGTTGACCTTTGGCTTTTCCGGCAATACGAACGTATTTAAGTAATTGTCGTTCTGTAAGACCATAATGAAACGCAATTTTTGTTTTTCTTCTAAACGAATACGATATTGAGATTTTTACTGGAACGTGATTGGTTTCTAAGATCGCTTCCGGCTTTAGGCCTTTTACTAGTTAGTCCCGGTAAAGCCCCCAGACGGCGTATTTTTTGAAACGAGGCCTCTGTAACGCGACATAAAGACTCCTTATTTTATTTTTATTGAGATTTCATAAACTTAAATTAAAACTAAACTAAATGATAATAAATAAAGCGAAATCTACTAAAGTATTGTACCACAAAGAATAATTAGATGAATTGTATAAATATCCGGACCTTATTGTATTTGTATAGGTCTAAAAAAAACTAAAGATTCTTTTCTTGATTTGTTATACCGAGATCGAGCTCCTCTAATTTATTAGTTAGAATTGTAGGTTCCTACGACACAGTAGATCGGTGACTCTTGGAAAAAGGGGAAAGAAGCCTTTTCAATATTCTTTGATTTCACATTATCAATTATGTTATGGAAAAATCAAACAAATAAAGAAAAGCCTGCTATCGGAATCGAACCGATGACCATCGCATTACAAATGCGATGCTCTAACCTCTGAGCTAAGCGGGCTCACATAACAAAATTGTACATATATAGGAATCTAGTAAACTACTGGGATCTTAGTTATTAACTGTTCATTCTTAGTTTTCATAATGAATATAAATATAGAAAAGAATTATAGAATAGAATTTAAAAGAAATATTTGAATGAATAGATTATAGAACATAACGATTAATACTCTAAAAATAATTTAATAATTCTAATTAGATTAGAATCTTATTCTACATTATAATCTTACTTAATTATTATAATTTGAGATATAGATAGATTCTAAGTTATACATTATTCTTTGAAAGAATTTAGAATTTTAAATAATTTAAATAATTCGATCAATTATAAATTAATAAATTTAATTAATAAATTTCCCTTTTTAGTCATTTTTAGTTATGTTTTAGAGGGTCTGCGTTAAGGAAATGAAAAAGGGAAAGGAAAAGGAAAGGGAGAAGAATAAAATGAGAAAGAAGAAAGAGAACGGTGTAATCCAGATAAATGCAATCCAGATCATAATGAAAGATTCCTCTGTTTTCAGTCGGAAAAATAGAAGATAAGACGAAAAAAAAGAAAGAATCGACCGTTCGAGTATTTCAAATTACACAAGAAAAATGATAGAAAAGAAGGGGACGTGTATATATTGGTATATATACATCTATATTGAATTGCGGATACAGAAATGATAGAATCATTTCTGATTGGACCAACACTAGATCTCCGATAGAGATGAAATGAGATAAACAATAAAAAAAATAGGAGTAAACACGATTCGATATAGGAATCGGTATCTAATACATTCAATGGTTCCGGCATAACAATAACAGAATATAAATGAAAGAAAAGGGAAAAATAAACAAAGGGAGGAAGGGCATCATAATGAGATCCTAATTTTAAAACAACAAACCAAAAATGGGGGATATGGCGAAATTGGTAGACGCTACGGACTTAATTGGATTGAGCCTTGGTATGGAAACCTACCAAGTGATAACTTTCAAATTCAGAGAAACCCTGGAATTAAAAATGGGCAATCCTGAGCCAAATCCTGTTTTCCGAAAACAAATAAAACAAATTGAAGGGTTCATAAAGCGAGACTAAAAAGGATAGGTGCAGAGACTCAATGGAAGCTGTTCTAACAATTGGGGTTGACTTCGTTCCGTTATTAAAGTAATCCTTCTATCAAACTACAGAAAGGATGAAGGATAACCGTATATACATACGTATACGTACTGAAATACTATCTCAAAAAATTAATGACGACCTGAATCTTTATTTCTTTTTTTTATATTTATATAAAAACTGAATGAAAGAGTTGTTGTGAATCGATCCAAATTGAAGAAAGAATCGAATATTTATTAATCAAATTATTTACTCCATCATAGTCTGATAGATCTTTTGAAGAACTAATTAATCGGACGAGAATAAAGATAGAGTCCCATTCTACATGTCAATACCGACAACAATGAAATTTATAGTAAGAGGAAAATCCGTCGACTTTAGAAATCGTGAGGGTTCAAGTCCCTCTATCCCAAACAAAAAGGCCCGTTTGACTCCGTAATTATTTACCCGATCTGCTCTTTTCGTTAGTGGTTTAAAATTCGTTATGTTTCTCACAGATTCTACTCTTTTCCAAATGGATCCGATTGGAAATTGTTTTTTCTTATTACAATATTTGTGATATATATGATACACGTACAATTGAACATCTTTGAGTAAGGTATCCCCACTTCAAATTTTAATGATTAACAATACATATCATCTCTGATACTGTACTAAAACTTATAAAGTTTTCTTTTTTTTTGAAGATACAAGAAATTTCAGGGTCTAGATAAAACTTTGTAATATTTTTTTTTGTCTTTTTAATTGACATAAACCCAAGTCATCTATTAAAATAAGGATGATGCGCCGGTAATGGTCGGGATAGCTCAGCTGGTAGAGCAGAGGACTGAAAATCCTCGTGTCACCAGTTCAAATCTGGTTCCTGGCACATGATTAATTTGTATGAGTATCCATTTTACAAATTAATAGAATTAATAGAGATGGGTCGACATACATATTCATTAAATATATCATGATACATACTTATCTATCTAGGTGTCTGAGGGTATACTCTTTACTTTATAGAATAGATGAGTAAAGAGTATACGTATATAAAGTATGAAAAAAAAAAAAAAAGAATTAGATTTAATTTCCTCTTATTTTTTATTTGTTCATACTATGTCTCTTATCGTTCAAAACGAATGTTAATACTTCATACATATTAAAATTAAATTAAATTAGTTGGTTGAAAGGCTCAAAAATATAGTCTAGAGGAGTTGAAGGGTGGGAATAACCAAGATTCATCTCAGATACAGTACAAATAGAATCCGATCCCCTTTTCATTTCTTTGTCTTTTCATATTCTATTTCTTCATTATAGAACCAATTTAAGTGATGTGCGCGGTACATAGTTCATGATGCAGAACTCCTTTAGTTCATCCTATTGTATTGGCTCAGTTTATCCTAAATAAATATTCTCAAATTTTGAGAATCGCAATGAATCCCTAATCCGAATGAATTGTATTTTTTTTAATTGTATTGTTTTTTTATTTCATTTATATTTCTAAATTTTATTTCATTTCTATTTAGAAATATTAAATATATAAATATATATATATATAATATAAAATAATAGAAATGTTAAATATATCATATATATAATAGAAATGAGACTTACATTACCCTCTTTGATCTATAAGAGAACGTACAAATATTATTTGAATATCCGGAGTTGTAGAAGTGAAGATTAGTTTCTTATTATTTAATGAGCATCCTGTATTTCATAAAATTCGGGGCAATATAATCCTTACGTAAAGGCCATCCTATCCAACTTTCCGGCATTAAGATACGTTTCAGACGTGGATGATTATCATAAATGATTCCCAACATATCATAAGATTCCCTTTCTTGAAAATCCGCACTTTTCCAAACCCAGAAAACAGACGGAATTCTAGGATTATTTCTTGGGGCAAAGACTTTTATACATACCTCTTCCGGTTGATCTATACCATAAGCTATTCTCGTAAGATGATACACACTAGCTAACAGTCCGCCTGGTGCTACATCATAGGCACATTGGGAACGTAGATAATTGTAACCATATACATATAAAATGACAGCAATTGAATGCCAATCCTCAGGCTTTATTTGTAAAGTCTCTATTCCTTGGTAATCGAATCCCAAAGAGCTATGAACTAGCCCATGTTTGACGAGCCAAGCAGACAAACGACCCTGCATCTTTTTTATTTCTCCCGCATTTTTATTTGTATAAAATTTTTATTTGTCTATTTAAGTATTTCACATTTACGATGAAATTTATGAAAATTATTGACCGGTTGTTTGTTATTATGTAAAACAAAAATGTAAAAAAAAATCCTGCCTAATTCACTAATTCGTGGGAAGAGACTGAACTCTTGTTGTATTTGAAAAATGTTCCAAGAGGGATCCCCGAAGTAGATGGTGGTTGATAGAGTAATCCTCGATCATAATTTCCAGTATGAGTACTTCGCCCAATATGAAACTTGTGGCTGATAGTAAAACACCGCCTCCCCTGTTGAGACCTAATTCGATCTTCATAGATTTCTCGAGATAGTTTTTTACGAAGTTTTGTTATAGCATCTATAACTGCTTCCGGTTTAGGTGGACAGCCTGGCAAATAGACATCTACAGGAATTAGCTTATCGACTCCCCGAACAGTACTATAAGAATCGGTACTGAACATCCCCCTGTAATTGTACATGCTCCCATAGCAATAACATATTTTGGTTCAGGCATTTGTTCATATAATCTCACTAAAGAAGGAGCCATCTTCATTGTTACTGTACCCGCAGTTAAAATTAGGTCTGCCTGTCTAGGACTAGATCTGGGTACCAGTCCATAACGATCAAAGTCGAATCGTGAGCCTATTAATGAAGCAAATTCAATGAAGCAACAACTGGTACCATATAGAAGCGGCCATAAACTGGAGAGTCTTGACCAATTTGAAAGATCATTTGATGTAGTTGAAATAACTGAATTTTGGGCTGTTCGATCAAGTAAGGGAAACTCAATGGAATTCATAACTGTTTCAATGTTTTTTTTTTACTTTCTTTCTTTTTATTGTCTGAATATTCAAGAGCTAAGACCATTCCAATGCTCTTTTTCGCCATGCATAAACTGAACCAACAATTAGGATAAGCACGAAAATTAAAGCTTCTATAAATACAGATATACCCAATATATCAAAACTCATTGCCCATGGATAAAGAAAAACCGTTTCAACATCAAAAACAACAAAAACTAGAGCAAACATATAATACCGAATTCGAAATTGTAGCCAAGCATCGCCCATTGGTTCTATTCCCGATTCATAACTCGAAAGCTTCTCTGGCCCTTTGCTAATCGGGGTTAAAACTCCCGAAATTAGAAATGCCAAAATAGGAATAACACTTGATATTATTATAAATGCCCAGAAAATCTCATATTCGTAAAGTAGAAACATAGATGGACCCCTGTGCATGTGGAAAATATACCGGATTAGTCGATTTGAATTTGAATTAATTGTCACGTCATCCATAACTGTTTAGTCAAAACAATAATTCATTTTGTTTTGATCGAACCACTTAGTTTCGCTTGTTTGTTGCGGCACATGTTACGTTTCAAGATTCATCCACTATAATCCTATTTCTAATATATAGAATATATAGATGACTTTTATACGATACAAATAAAACTCTCGCGGTTTCACTTCACTTCGAATTCTAAACGGAAATAAAATCAATTTTTTTTTTTTTTATTATTTAATATTTAAATAGAATATTCTATTTTTCTTTATTATGTTATAGTTAGTTATATTATAGTTATAGGGCTATACGGGCTCGAACCGTAGACCTTCTCGGTAAAACGGATCAAACTGATTATTATCAAAATGATTTGAACTGTTTCAAAGACCCAACATGCATTTTTTTTGCATTGGGCTCTTTCATTAACTGATATAAATATCGGCTAGTCTACCATATTTTTTTCTTGACAGAAAGATAAGGAGATGGCTCCGTGTGCTCTGATTCATTATTTTGATTCCAATAAAAAGAAAGGAGCACTACCAAAGTGTTTCAAAGAAGGATTATCCTGACATAGGTCTGCTTTTGGACTAGATCAACTTAAGTTAAATGGAGTCTCTATCGACCTGCTTCTGCTTAAAGAATA
>JAJPGS010000921.1:12500-17905 GCA_028654335.1 Alnus rubra
ACTCGGCCCAATCTTTTACTAAAAGGATTGAGCCGAATACAAAACAAAGATACTATGGTACATATTTGTATATATTTTATAGATACATACTTATCTAGATATACAGGATCTTAAATAAAAAAATATATATATAAAACAAAACAACTTAAACGCTTTTTGTTGTGTTGGGTCCACAATGAATTCTATGGATCCTTAGGGTTGGTGTCTTCTTTTATATCCCGTAGTTTCCGATCATGGATCGAGCCACATATCACAACTTCTTCTACCCATCCCGTATATTGTCCTTTTCGTTCTGTGTTGGACTAGAAACTTATTAGTAGACGAGATTTTACGAAAAAAGTTCTTTCTATTCATAGGATATAACAATTATTTCTTTTTTCGATGTTAATTTTATACAAGAAACACGGTGGGATCACTATTTAAAATTTAAAAATGAAAAAAAAAGATTCCAGCATATTAAGTGATACTCCTGGTTCTCACAAAAGATAATCATTTTTTTTTTCAACACCTACTTGTTTTTTGTTAATATAATCCTAGTAATTGGATTTATATGCATATTCTGCTAGTAAATGAAATATTCAAATGATTTTTTATCGAATGACTATTCATCTATTGTATTTTCATGTGAATATGGGCAAAAAGGCTTTATGGAAAAAGGGTGGTTCAATTCGATGTTGTCCAAAGAAAAGTTAGAATACGGGTGTAGACTAAGTAAATCAATGGATAGTTTTGGTCCTATTGAAAATACCGGTGTAAGTGAAGACCCGATTACAAATGATATAGATAAAAACACTCTTAGTTGGAGCGATAGTGACAATTCTAGTTACAGTAATGTTGATCATTTAGTCGGCGTTAGAGACATTCAGAATTTCATACCCGATGATACTTTTTAGTTAGGGATAATAATAGGGACAGTTATTTCATATATTTTGATATTGAAAATCAAATTTTTGAGATTGACAATGATCATTCTTTTCTAAGTGAACTAGAAAGTTCTTTTTGTAATTATCGGAATTTTAGTTATTTGAATAGTGTATCTAATAGTGACGATCCCCACTATGATCCTTACATATATGATACTAAATATAGTTGGAAAAACCACATTAATAGTTGTATTGACAGTTTTTTTCGTTCTCAAATTTGTATTGATAGTTACATTTTAAGTGGTATTGACAATTATAGTGACAGTTACATTTATAGTTACATTTTTGATGAAAGCATAATTTTTGATGAAAGCAGAAATAGTAGTGAAAACCAGAGTTCAAGTATAAACCCGAGCCCGGATGGTAGTGATTTAACTATAACAGAAAGAGAAAGTTCTAATGATCTAGATGTGACTCCAAAATACAGGCATTTGTGGGTTCAATGCGAAAATTGTTATGGATTAAATTATAAGAAATTTTTGAAATCAAAAATGAATATTTGCGAACACTGTGGACATCATTTGAAAATGAGTAGTTCAGATAGAATCGAGCTTTCGGTTGATCCAGGTACTTGGGCTCCAATGGATGAAGACATGGTCTCTCTGGATCCCATTGAATTTCATTTAGAAGAGGAACCTTACAAAGATCGTATTGATTCTTATCAAAGAAAGACAGGATTAACTGAGGCTGTTCAAACAGGCACAGGTCGACTAAATGGTATTCCCGTAGCAATTGGGATTATGGATTTTCAGTTTATGGGGGGTAGTATGGGATCGGTAGTTGGCGAGAAAATCACCCGTTTGATCGAATATGCTACCAATCAATTTTTACCTCTTATTTTAGTGTGTGCTTCTGGAGGAGCACGCATGCAAGAAGGAAGTTTGAGCTTGATGCAAATGGCTAAAATATCTTCCGCTTTATATGATTATCAAGTAAATAAAAAGTTATTTTATGTATCAATCCTTACATCTCCTACTACTGGTGGGGTAACAGCTAGTTTTGGTATGTTGGGGGATATCATTATTGCTGAACCCAATGCCTACATTGCATTTGCGGGTAAAAGAGTAATTGAACAAACATTGAATAAAACAGTACCTGAGGGCTCACAAGCGGCTGAATATTTATTCCATAAGGGCCTATTCGATCCAATCGTACCGCGTAATCTTTTAAAAGGCGTTCTGAATGAGTTATTTCAGCTCCATGCTTTCTTTCCTCTGAATCAAAATTCAATCAAGTAGATGCTTAATAAAAAAAAGAAAAAAATAGAAATTATTTTTTTTGTGTGTAGAACAAGTAGTTATTTAGTTTATAGAAATCAAAGTAAAAATCAAATCCGAAGAATTGATTTTTACTTTGA
Source organism: Alnus rubra (assembly GCA_028654335.1). Classification (NCBI taxonomy): domain Eukaryota; kingdom Viridiplantae; phylum Streptophyta; class Magnoliopsida; order Fagales; family Betulaceae; genus Alnus; species Alnus rubra. The sequence goes on from JAJPGS010000921.1 coordinate 14,781, forward strand.
TAACATTTGGTAACATAAGATTTAATTGTAAAAAGAATTATGCGAATAATTTTTTTTTACCGATATTCCTGATTACTAATCAGGAAACCTCTATCAAACAAAAAAAGAAAGAATTCTCTCTTCCGCGAAATGAAAATTAGGCAAGGCGAATAAAACGAGAATTTCACGTTCCCTTCTTATGTGTATATAATTCACATATAGAAAATTGAAAAGTATAGAAAGAGGCAAGATTCTATATTTTTTGAGAATCCCCAGTTTTACTAATAATCCCTATTATCGGATCGAATTATAACAAATTTTTCGGGAATTTGTAAAAAACTCTTTCTTTATTTTATTCAAGTTTATTAAATTTTTAGACAAAAACAAGATAATAAAAAAGGAGATTCTCGTACATATATATAATATTTAATGTAGAATATATAATATAATATATATTTAATGTAGAATTTAATGTAGAAAGGTGAAAAATTCTATTTAGTTAGTTCTACATTCCTTGTTTTATTATATTTTTATATTTCTAACTTATTTTATTATATTTATAAAATTTAAAATTATATTTCTAAATTTTTCTCTTTTTTTTATATATTTTTATTTATATATTTATTATTCTTTAATATTTATTATTCTTTATATATTTATTATTCTTATTCTATTTTTTATTATTATTTATATTACTTTATTACTTTATATATATTATGTACTCACATATACTCACTTAGTTTAGCTATACTTAGTATAATTATATATAAATTATAATGATTATACGAGACCTTTATAACAATAACAGGTACAAATATTAAATCCAGGTATCCATTTTATGACAACTCTCAATACCTTACCCTCTATTTTGGTGCCTTTAGTGGGCCTAGTATTTCCGGCAATTGCGATGGCTTCTTTATTTCTTCATGTTCAAAAAAACAAGATTTTTTAGATATAGATATGATGGGGCCAAATCTCATCTATTTTTTTTTCAAGACTTAGACTTAGACCATAACACAGATATCTTTTTATTAGAATAAAATATTTGATGTGGTTTCCCCGAGCATAAGCTATTATGCATGCGCAAACATGATATATGCGTAAATGAATTATAGCTATTTGAAAAAAATCGGGATCGAGGCGAATGTCTGAAATGTAAAGTTAATGTATCCATATGTAGATATCTATAGGGAATCATACGAAGTGGATGTTATTATTTTAGATCTAAGCAATTCGATGAATTACTCCGAAAAGTTCACATCGGAATAGTGCTAGTTGATGAGAGTTACTTCGGAAACACACAAAAAAAGTCAAATTCATTTGGGTTATTCTCTCAATTTCAATAAAATGCAACTAGATCTAGTATGAATTGGCGATCAGAACATATATGGATAGAACTTATAGCGGGGTCTCGAAAAACAAGTAATTTCTGCTGGGCCTTTATCCTTTTTTTAGGTTCATTAGGGTTTTTATTTGTTGGAATTTCCAGTTATCTTGGTAGGAATTTTATATCTTTATTTCCGTCTCCACAAATCATTTTTTTTCCACAGGGGATCGTGATGTCTTTCTACGGGATTGCGGGTCTCTTTATTAGCTCCTATTTGTGGTGCACAATTTCGTGGAATGTAGGTAGTGGTTATGATCGATTCGATAGAAAAGAAGGAATAGTGTGTATTTTTCGTTGGGGATTTCCTGGAAAAAATCGTCGCATCTTACTTCAATTCCTTATGAAAGACATCCAGTCCATCAGAATAGAAGTTAAAGAGGGTATTTATGCTCGTCGTGTCCTTTATATGGAAATCAGAGGCCATGGGGCTATTCCCTTGACTCGTACTGATGAGAATTTGACTCCACGAGAAATTGAGCAAAAAGCTGCTGAATTGGCTTATTTCTTGCGTGTACCAATTGAAGTATTTTGAAAAATGAACTGAAAATAGTGAATGCTTTTTTTTTTTTCAAAAAATTTTATATTTTGATAGAAAGAGAGTTCTTTCCTTTCAAAATCCGAATAATATTCATTACTTGAAGGGGCGCTTTTGTGCATTTATTTATCGAAAGGAGGCACTTTCTTCGAATTTTAGCAAATGATACATTTGAAAACAATATCTTTAGTCGAATTGGAAGTGCGAATTTGAAGTGGACTCTTTCTTATTCCATTTCTGTATTATTTCTAAATTCAAGTACTAACCACTGAATCATACACACAAAAAGCAGGGAATAGATTCATGGGCTCGATGACTTGTAATAGAACCTATCCTTGATATGAATATTAGTTAATATCATATGGAGTCGACGAATGAGGTGAGTTTATTAAAAATTCAAAGACGAAAAAATGGCAAAAAAGAAAGCATCCATTCCCCTTCTATATTTTGCATCTATAGTATTTTGCCCTGGTGTATCTCTCTCTCATTTACTAAAAGTCTGGAATCTTGGGTTACTAATTGGTGCGATACTAGGCAATCCGAAATTTTCTTGAATGATATTCAAGAAAAGAGTATTATAAAAAAATTAATAGAATTAGAGGAACTCTTCCTCCTGGACGAAATGATAAAGGAATACCCGGAAACACATCTAGAAAAGCTTCGTATCGGAATCTACAAAGAAACGATCCAATTGATCAAGATACACAATGCAGATTGTATCCATACGATTTTTAACTTTTCGACAAATATAATCTGTTTCGTTATTCTAAGTGGTTATTCTATTCTAGGTAATGACGAACTTGTTATTCTTAACTCTTGGGTTCAAGAATTCCTATATAACTTAAGCGGCACAATAAAAGCTTTTTCAATTCTTTATTAACTGATTTATGTATAGGATTCCATTCGCCCCACGGTTGGGAACTAATGATTGGCTCTATCTACAAAGATTTTGGATTAGCTCATAACGATCAAATTATATCCGGTCTTGTTTCCACTTTTCCGGTCATTCTAGATACAATTTTTAAATATTGGATCTTCCGTTATTTAAATCGTGTATCTCCCTCACTTGTAGTGATTTTTCATTCAATGAATGACTGAAAAATGATTCACTGATCAAATTATAATGGTTGTTGTTACTTTGTACATAAGCAAAACATTAAAAATTGTACTTATTCTTTCTACTCATACAAGGGATTCCTCCTATATTCCATTAACATTTTTTTA
>JAJPGS010000924.1:0-5000 GCA_028654335.1 Alnus rubra
CAAAAAAGATCAATACACCGAACACTACACTTAGATTTATTGGATTTGTTGCTAAAATATCGGTATTAAAACCCGAAACTCCCGTCGGATGACCAGTAACCCAAGGAAAGGAAAGAATCGGTTACATTTTTCATAAAATCTCCTCTTCTATTTCTATATAGATAGACTAATTATCTATTTCTTTTTATTTTTATATATCTTTCTTTATATCTTTATTTGATTTCGTTATTTTATTTTGCAATTTCCTATTTTATATTTTAACTCTTTTTAGAAAGAAAATGAAAATAGAGTTCAAAATATATTGATTTATAAATAAATGGATTTTTTCAATTGGAAATTTCCAATTGAAAAAAAAAATGATACTTATTTTTATTAGAATTAGGTACCAGGCCTTATGTCAATTCCGAAGTATCTCGTTTGTTGTAACACTTCCTACAAAAGATTTTCCATTTACATTGGAATAAGAAGGGGAAGGAAGAAGGCGAGTCGGTATGCTAATTCCTCATCCTCCAATCAGTCCTTCCCATGGGTTATTGTCCCAACAAATAAATAATTGTAGGAGTAAAATCTTAATATAATTCGAAAAAGCGAGAGCAGTAAGTCCAAGGAAATAAACTAAGAAAAAATACGTATTGTTATAGGATTAAACAAAGGGATTCGCAAATAAAAGCGCTAAGGCTACAACTAGCCCATAAATTGTTAAAGCTTCCATAAAAGCCAGACTAAGCAATAAAGTACCTCGTATTTTTCCCTCCGCCTCGGGCTGTCTCGCGATCCCTTCTACAGCTTGGCCCGCAGCAGTACCTTGACCAACCCCAGGTCCAATAGAAGCAAGACCGACGGCCAACCCGGCAGCAATAACGGAAGCGGCAGAAATCAGTGGATTCATGATAAGTTCCTCACACCAAAATAAGTAAATAGTTAATGATACAATAAACCAAGAAATTATGACTTAATTATTCCATCGCTAAGATCTATACAGTCGAAGGAACTAAGAACTCTGAATTGAAGTAATAACATGATTGAATCATCAGAACTACTTCGATATTTCTTTTTTTTAGTTTCTATTCACATAATTTTTGTGAATCCATATGACTTTTGTTCTTCCATTTCTTTCTTTTTTCCAAACAATTCTCTTTGAATTTTTCGCTTTTTTCCTTGATTTCATCTCTTTATTCATTTAATTAATATTGAATTAATATTCAATTCACAATTACAAACTAAAAGGAAGGGCTTTTATTGGGATCCTTATCTAAATTCACAGTATTAGATATAAATTAGATATATCTTTAGTTCATATATAACTAATAAATATCTAATATCACATATACATGTGTTTCTTCCATAACGTAAATCAACTATTCATATCTTACATTCAATCGGATTCTAGAATGATTCTTCGAAACATTCACAAGAGTTGTCTTATAGCAATTAGATTACATATATCTAGTTCGGCTCCTCCTCCCGTAACCAATCCATTTTTTTTAGAAATTTAACTTTTGTTTTTTGTAAATCTTTCTTTTTTCTTTTATTATTCGACCACATGGGTACAATCAATCTACATGTACAAATTCGTTAGATAGAATCATTGCATCGAAATATCAGTATTTGATTGATCTAAGTTAATGTAATTTATTATTTATTAAAATTCTCTTTTGGTCAATCGTTGAATTGGATGAAATCAACTTGAATGGGCATCATTCTATATAACAATAACATCTTTTTTTTTTATAGCACGCCGTGGTAATACTATAAGTAATACCATAAAAATTCTTATTCAGATTATGATTACTAATAGCTAATAATATTGAATATTCGAATTAAATCAACAAAACAATATAAAGAGAATATTCATTGGGGGGGGGTATAAATGGACCGAACTGGAATTTTAGGAAAAAGATCTTTTAGATCTCTTTCCTTTTTTTTACTTCCCTGTTTGTTGCAACTCCCTAATATCTCTAAGATCTTAAGCTTTTTTTTTACTATTACTCTCTAGATCGTATATATATCTTATTTCTATATTTATTATATATATTTATATAATTTATATAATTTATTTATTATTTCTATATTTATTATATAAATATATATTCCCTAAGCAGATTATCATGATACGCGCATATATTGCGTAAGTATTAAGCTAAAAAAAGCCTATTTCGAAAACTAGTCAATGATGACCCTCCATAGATTCGCCTATATAAGCCGCAGCTAAAGTTGCAAAAATAAGAGCTTGAATACCACTTGTAAATAATCCAAGTAACATGACAGGTATAGGAACCACTAAAGGTACTAAAGAAACAAGAACAACAACTACTAATTCATCAGCTAATATATTTCCGAAAAGTCGAAAACTAAGTGATAGGGGTTTTGTGAAATCCTCTAAGATATTAATGGGTAAAAGGATTGGAGTTGGTTGAATGTATTTACCGAAATAACCTAATCCTTTTTTGGTAAGACCCGCATAGAAATATGCTACTGACGTGAGTAAAGCTAAAGCAACGGTAGTATTTATATCATTTGTAGGTGCGGCTAATTCCCCATGAGGTAACTGTATGATTTTCCAAGGTAAAAGAGCACCTGACCAATTCGAAACAAAAATAAATAGAAACAAAGTTCCAATAAAGGAAACCCATGGACCATATTCTTCTCCAATCTGAGTTTTGCTCACGTCTCGAATGAATTCAAGGACATATTCGAAGAAATTCTGACTGTCAGTAGGAATTGTTTGTGGATTACGAACAGCTATAATGGCTGAACCTAATAAGATAGCAATTACAACCCAAGAAGTAATAAGTACTTGGGCATGGACTTGAAAACCTCCTATTTGCCAATAGAAATGTTGGCCGACTTCCACACCAGATATATCGTATAACCCTTTTAGTAGTGTGTTGATAGAACATAATAGAACATTCATATTGCCCTCTGAAGGAAATAGAACTTTAAAAAGAATTATTTTGATTCAACCATCTATTTTTCGACTTGCCTGCTTGAATTATATATTTTGTATATCAACTAATCACATAATACCCCTAGTTACTTGTATCTCTTTTGTGCGATTAAGGAATGGTAACCGATTTCATAAATCTATGGAGTTCCCAAAATAATTTATTTATCTTATTATTAATCACGTATTTCGTATATAGCTAGAACGACCCTCACAAATTGCAAATACTAATTTGTTAAGAATTAATCGGATTGAAGCTATAGCGTCATCATTTGCTGGAATCGAAATATCTGCGAGATCGGGGTCACAATTTGTATCGATTAAACAAATCGTTGGAATTCCCAAAAGGATACATTCTCGAAGAGCCGTATATTCTTCTTGCTGATCAACGATTATTACAATATCGGGTAATCCCGTCATATATTTAATCCCGCCCAGATATGTTTGCAAGTGAGATAATTGTCTCTTCAGCATAGCTGAATCTCGTTTCGGAAGACGGTTGAGTCTCCCCATCTTTTGTTCCGTTCTCAAGTCCCTGAACTTATGAAGTATCGTTTCCGTAGTATACCAATTCGTTAACATACCACCGAGCCATTTTTTATTAACATAATGACAACGAGCCCTTATTGCAGCCCGTGCTACTGAATCAGCTGCTTTATTTTTGGTACCAACAATTAAGAATTGTTTTCCCCGACTTGCTGCATCAAAAACTAAATCACAAGCTTCTGATAAAAAACGAGCGGTTCTAATAAGATTTATAATATGAATACCTTTACGCTTTGAAGAGATATAAGGTGCCATTCTAGGATTCCATTTACTAGTACCATGACCAAAATGAACTCCTGCTTCCATCATCTCTTCCAAATTGATGTTCCAATATCTTCTTGTCATTTCTCTCCCCACACTTCGTCTCTTTTTTTTTTTTAAGAGGAGGTACCCTGAAATAGAAATAAATAATTGTTCCGATGGAACCTTCTTTTCTACCTCTAACGGATATTAGCCGTTGATACATGATTCAAGCCATTAATTTCTTTCTATTCTATTTGTTATTATCTTTATTACTATTACCATATCTTTATTACTATTACCAAATCAAAAAAAATGACCGCAAATCGTTCAAATCTGCTCTTAGGAATCATTAAATCCTCGCAATGATTGTTTGGGTGTATCGTGTAAATTCTTTGAAATGAAAAAAGAAAATAATTCTCTGTGGTGGAACAACATATCTCTCATTTCCACCTCGAATAAATCATTCTTTTTGGTTTCCAAAGGAATGTTGTTAGGTTGTCTTGAACGTTGCACTAATCCTTTGAATCCAGTACCAACGGGTATCATCCCCCCTAGAACAACGTTCTCTTTCAGACCTTTCAACCAATCGATACGACCCCGGAGAGCGGCTTTTGCTAAAACTCGAGCAGTTTCTTGAAAACTTGCTTCTGATATGAAACTTTGAGTATTTAGAGATGCTTTCGTTATTCCCAATAAGATGGCTCGATAACGGATCGCTTCTTCCAACGCACGCCCTGTTCGTTCCGCCCGCAACAATTCAATTAGTTCTCCGGGTGAAAAAACATTAGACATTCTATCTTCTGAAACCAACACTTTTGATGTTATTTGACGCACAATAATCTCTAGATGTCGATTATGAATCTGCACTCCCTGAGATCGATAAACTTTTTGGATCTTATTAACCAAAGAGATACGACTTTGCACTATAGTTAACTCAGTGCCAATCAAGAATCCCCAAGGAATTCCAAGAATTTTTGCTATACGCTCGTTCCAACCCTCAATCCTCTTTTCTAGATTCATCGATATTGAATCAATCGAACGAACTTCTAACACTTGTTCCACTTTTGGAAGACCTTGCGTTATATCTCCAGATCTCGATTTTTCATATATAAATGTAACTAACGTATCTCCTTCGTAAAGGATTTCTCCATAATGGCCATGAACAGTTGCTCCCAGAGTGGCCAAATAAGGTTTCGCTGATCTTATTACTACAGAGTCAATTTGAACAATTAGAACTTGACCCGATTTTAGTTGCGGTCCGTTTTTG
>JAJPGS010000925.1:0-2500 GCA_028654335.1 Alnus rubra
CCCCAATAGCTGGAGACAAGAGATTCATATGAGAAAACATAAGTAAACGAGCCTCCGCTTGAGCCTCCAAAGATAAAGGTACATGAACCGCCATTTGATCCCCATCAAAATCTGCATTGAATCCCTTACAAACTAATGGATGTAAACAAATAGCGCACCCTTCCACTAAAATGGGTTGGAATGCCTGTATGCCTAATCTATGCAGGGTAGGCGCTCGATTCAGCAATACGGGGTGCCCCTGCATAACTTCCTGAAGTATTTCCCATACAATCGACTCTTTTTCTCGAATTTTACTCTTAGCAACTCCTATGTTCGAAGCAAGATGTTGTCTAATTAGACCCCGAATTACAAATGGCTGGAAAAGTTCTATTGCTATTTCGCGAGGCAATCCACATCGATGTAATGAAAGCGAGGGCCCTACGACAATGACGGAACGACCCGATAATCGACCCGTTTACCAAGGAGAGTCTCACGAAATCTTCCCTCTTTACCTTCAATTACATCCGAAAACGACTTGTAAACCTTATTATGACCGTCCCTTCTTGGTTGTCCGCGGATTCCATTATCAGAAGTGTATCCACGGCTTCTTGTACCAATTTCTCCTGACACATACTAATTCCCCTGGCGTAGATCTACTTGTTGTTAATAGATCTATAAGAGTATTGTTCCGATAATAACTCTTCTATAAAGTTCATTAATATCCGAGCTCATTAGTTTACCCCCATCTATCTGAATGATCGGTCTCAACTCGGGAGGAAGAACTGGTAATAGACATAAAACCATCCATTCTGGTTCTATATTTGTTCGAATAAAATGCTTAGCTAATTCCATGCGTCTAACCAAAAAATCCTTTCTTCTTCCAACTTTTCGATCTTCCCATTCATTACCCGGGGGCCCTTCGTCCCCTAATTCTTTCCATTCTGCCAACGAATAATCTATAATAATTCGCAAATCCAGATCGGCTAATTGTTCTCGGATAGCACCCGCTCCGGTAGAATTTCTCGATTTCGAAATGTATCGAAGCCCTGTGTAGTAAAGAAAAGTGGGATGCTGTATTTCCAGGATTGGATTTCATATTGAATGAACCTCGTAATCGTAAGAAAGTAGGTTTTTTAGCTATGGGCCTAGCAAAAGAAAAATTTGGGTAGGATCCTATAGGATATCCCCCTTCAAAATCGGACGTGAAAGTTTCCTTTCATCCGGCTCAAGTAGTTACACCAATAAAGATACAGAAAGGAGTTACTACTTTCGTTTCTTTATCTATAACCCCCCCCCCAAAAAAAAAAATAAAAGATCTACTCTTTACTCAAGTTTACAATTAAGACCAAGCAACATTTCATTAATTCATTCTTTTTTTTTTATTTTTTTTCGTTTAGATTTTATTTTCTGAATTCTTTATTCAACTATAAATTACGACAGAAAATAAATGATAAATGAAATGAAAATTTTTGAGTAGTCTACGTCCCTTTGAATGATAAATCCCCTTAATTATTAATTAATTCAATTATTCAATTAAAGTAAAGAAGTACCTTGGAATTCATAAGGGATTTACTTGTCTATGTATCGTTCCATTCGATCTTTTAGGTCCCTACTTCGCCTCGACGGTTATGCCATGATGTCCTTAAAGTCTATATGCGATGGATAGACTCCTGCAACCATGACATGACATAATTTGCTTATTTAAAAATAATTACATAATTTCATTTCTTTTATAAAGAAAGGGAATGGTTGATTCCATAAAAACAAAATAAGTCTTTTTTTTTCACGAGGTACAACTATAAATTCCTATTTATTTGTTAGTGAATAGACCATAGACCAATTCCCCTTTTTATTTGGGAGTATTGAATATACACCCATAATTCTGAGCTTCATGTTCTTTCTACCAAGAGACATGTCAGATCCAGGGCATACCAATTCGATTGAATGGGATGACAGTTTCTCATTCTGAATCTGTAAAATAAGAATTTTGATCAAATCACACATCGCAGTATACTAGCCCTTCTAATTCTTTAAGAGGTTTATCTAAAAGATCGCGATATAACTAGGAAGACGTTTCAAATACCACACATGAGTTACTGGGCATGCCAGTTTGATATAGCCCATTTGGTATCTTCGTATCCGAGAATCCACAAATTCGACTCCGCATTGTTCACAAAATTCGGGTCTTCTTTTTCATCCCCGATTACTCGATAATTTCCACAAGCGCAAATCCCACTTTTTATAGGCCAAAAATTCTTCACAAAATAATCCATCTTTTTCAGGTTTATTAGTTTTGTAATGAAAAGTATAGGGTTTTGTGACCTCTCCAACTATCTCCCCATTGGGTAGGATTTTATTGGCCCAAGCACTTATTTGTTGAGGAGAAACTGATCCAATTTGGAGTTGTTGATGTTTATACGATCAATCATAAAAGAAAAATTCTGATTCATTCCGATTAAGCTTCCTTCCTATTAATCTGGAATTCTTCTCAGATACAAGGAAATGATTAAGTTCCAAAGCC
>JAJPGS010000925.1:7500-12083 GCA_028654335.1 Alnus rubra
ATATTTTATACTTTTTACTTAATGAAATGAAAGTCAACAAAAGAAAGACTAGGTCTTATTATTCCTACATGTTAGTAACATTCCCTTGAAATTTCCAGGGGTGTATCTACGTATTTTGCTTGTGCTTAGTGTTTTCCGATTCTACTAGAAATCATATAAGAACCTGTTAGAATTGTGAGTTTATTGGATTGTTTCGTCAACGGTATTGGGTCAGAATTCCCCTTGACTCTGCGCCAGGGATTCCACTATTATTAATGAACATAATAATGATTAGTGAACAATAATGGAATAATTCCTTATATTTATAAGATAGGGGATATAATTCACATGGATATAGTAAGTCTCGCTTGGGCTGCTTTAATGGTAGTCTTACATTTTCTCTTTCACTCGTAGTATGGGGTAGAAGTGGACTCTAGAAGTACTACTTATTGAGTTTTAGGAATCAAACTCAACCCATATCAATTTTTTATAGATCGTTCTGCAAAGTCCTTTTTTTTTACTGTTCATGTTCAAATAGAAAAGAAATAATTCTGTTATTGTTATTAAGTGGATACAGACTTCCTACGGGAAACAACATAGACATAGTGGTTGTCCAACAATATACTACACATATCAAATATTGCCTTGGGCAAGTCACATATTGCGCGTTCCCGCTTTTTTATTCTTTTAGAAATTTGATTTATGTTATGCTTGCTTTATTGAACATATCATGGTTCAAACGTTAAAAATAAGTGGGCTTTACTAATTCTTTTCGAAATCCAAAGAGGTTCCCATGGAAATGAACCACTGGATCATCTGTCAACTGATCAATCAATTACTTCTTCGGAATACTAAAAAAGATTATGTGATTTTCTTTTTATTAATTTTTATTAATTGAATATTTAATTTTAATATAGGCCTATCCTCTTTTTTCCTTCGTCAATTTGATTCTTTCAACGGATATCGGGATTCTATTGAATAGAATCAGAAATTCTAGGAATTAGAATTGTAAGAGTAAGAATTGCCCTTCGATTTTTTAAGATGATGATTGGAATCAACACAAATTAAATCGATGAAGCAAAGAAATAGAATTGGTACACTATGTAAATACATTACATATATGTAATTGATATCTATGAAGATACATATTGTAGATTGATCTATATTAAACCTATATCTTTATACAGTACGACTTTATATACTACAATAACAATAATAAGTATGGTAGAAAGAAATATATGAATCTTTCTACCATACTATCGAATCTCATAAAATACTGATGATTCTAGTCCGCTTATTCATTTAAGACACAAATTTAATACTTTTCATTTGATTTTTATTTTCAATCATTAATAAGAACTAAACAGTCAAGTTTAATTCAAATTAATCATTTGACTGACTGTTTGACATATATTATAAGTAAAAAAGCAGTAGGAACTAGAATGAACAGTGCAGTAGCAATAAATGCGAGAATATTACTTCCATAATCTCATCGTTTCATTTTGATTAATTCGCAATAACTCGGGATTTCATCCCATAGAGCTGAGAAATCTTTCGCCTGTAAATTCAATATTCAATGGGATGAATTACATCTCGACGATATCGAATCGGAGCAATTCATGAATAACAATATCTGAGCTATCAAATTGATTCATCGTCGAGAATTAACTAGTATACCATAGGAAGATCTTTATCCATACCGAATTCAAATTTTGATTCCTGATCCAATAAATAATTCCTTTACTTTCTTTACCATTCTTTCCATTCTTTTCCATTCTTTCTTTTATATAACCTACGCCCCTCCTTGTACAATCATCTGATGAATATCATATGACCGCCTTTACACTTATTTACATTGGTTATAAAAAACCCCAATAAAATAACCAATAGAAGCGAAATGTAAAAAGGAAGAAGTTTAGTTCTAAACCCCCTTTTTTATGATCTAATCTTCTTGGAAAACAAAGAAGTAGTATAAATAAGGAGAGTCCGGGTATAAAAAAATCGAGTATTCCATCAAATTCATTAAAAAGTTTGTTCTTTTCCGGAAGACCCTTAAACTTAAAAAGGATTATTCATTACCTCACAAAGAGAGATAGCCCTTGCTAAGAAGATAGGATCTTCATAGTACTCTATTACCCAGATCGGGACTAATCGAAACAGCCAGACTCCGCACGGTATCTCTTGGAATCCTGAATATGTTTTACCAATCATTGTACTAATTACCTACATATGTCTTTCTCCTATCAATCGGTACTAGTTGAATAAATGGTAATTCCATATTTCTTTGATGAGAAATGTGAAACTAATAAATAAAATACTAATAAATAAAGGAGGGTATCCTCTTGGGAATGAAATTCTGCTATTTGTTTTGTTCTCCTTTCGCAGCAAATGCATAGATGAATTGATGTATTTTTTTATTGGATTTGGATCCGTCGGACTGACGGGGCTCGAACCCGCAGCTTCCGCCTTGACAGGCGGTGCTCTGACCAATTGAACTACAATCCCAAGGAAATAGACTGTACATCATACATATTCTTATGATTTCATTCAAACCCTTCTATTTTATTTAGATTTTAGATTAGAATAGTCGTATTGTAACAGAAACGGGAGTAATTATTTGATATACACACGGATATGCACTTTAGTGGGAGCGTCTCACGGATTGTTAATAATCCTTTCGTTTTTTATAAATTGATTAAAATCAAATAAATCTTTCCATGAAAAAAAAAAAGAGTTTTTTTATTATTCTTTATTTTATTCTTTTCCTTATACTTCCGGATCCTTATATGAATCTAGTATGAATCTAGATTCATTAGCAAGCAAGATCAGAATTTGTGAGAAAAATAAAGAGAGCAAATGAACAGCGGTAAAATATATCAAAAATCTTAGTTTTTTTTATTCTTCCGTATCCCGATCAGGCATTTCTGGGGAACAACAAATGGGTTCTATCATTTCATGGTGGATCGGCCAATTATTGGGCCGAGCTGGATTTGAACCGCGTAGACATATTGCCAACGAATTTACAGTCCGTCCCCATTAACCGCTCGGGCATCGACCCAGGAAGATCAATTCCCGACTTATTGATAATCCATGATCAACTTCCTTTCGTAATACCCTACCCCCAGGGGAATTCGAATCCCCGCTGCCTCCTTGAAAGAGAGATGTCCTGAACCACTAGACGATGGGGGCAGGTATGCCCGACCGCCCTCATACTATGCTCATTGTATGAAGAGTTTTTTGAAATTGTCAATATAATGTGGTATGATTAAATCTGAAAGATCTTTCATGATTCCATAGAATCTTTTGATTCGTATTTATATTCATGAATCATTCGTTCTAATCATATAATTTTTTTTAATATTATAATAAAATAAAGAAAATTAATATAAGAATAAATAGATATTAATTATAAATCGATATTATTTAAATTATTAAAACGATATTTTTATTATATATTAAAATATTCAAATGAAATATTAAAAAAGAAATAAAATAATAAACTAAATTCGGTAGAAGTAGAATAGAAATAATACGAGGTATAGGACCTTTTGGAGAGTGGTTGGTCCGCCAGACCGGAAAGGGGAATTAAACTTCATTTCTTCCGCTTTCATTCATTGATTCATTCATTTTGTTAAGATTAGATAGACATATTTCTATCTTACACTAAGCCAGGAAATTAAAAAAAAAAGAAATCTGAAAATCTGGCAAGAAGGATAGGGATCAACAAGTTATTGAAATTTTTTTTCTCTAAAAATTTAGTTCGGGGAACAAGTAAAATAAATCTTTTTATCAATGATTATACGAAATATCTTATATCTATGTTGAATTGGTAAGTCTATGTATCAATCAAATTCATTTCGTTAGGATGGGGGTCAATTCAATTAGGGTCGGTTTTGAAACAATTCATTGCATTTCTATTTCTAAAATCCAATCTTAATAAACTTAATAAACCATTTTTTTTATTTTACCCATACTTACTATCCTATACTCACTAGATAAATGGAATTTATCGTTCCTGAATGGTTCACTATCTGGATAAGATATATATGTGCAATAACCTATATATATATTAGAATAAGTAGACTCATAATAAGTGGACTCATAGTGGCTAATGACTTATTCAGTAATTAAATAAAAAAATGGGCCCTTTTAACTCAGTGGTAGAGTAACGCCATGGTAAGGCGTAAGTCATCGGTTCAAATCCGATAAGGGGCTTTGGATTTTTTCATAAAACCCCAGCCATACCATAGTATTCTTTTTTGGAGGAAGAATGGAGATCTTGTTGATGTTGTTACTAAAAAAGTAACAAACCTTATAATTAAATTATAAATCTTAATGATAATAAGCTATCATTATAATGAATAATTATATAGTAATTATAGTTATTAAATGGAACATTTGTTTATTTATTAGATATTCTATTTTCTATTTATTTTATTTCTATTTATTTTATTATATTATAATGTATAATGAAAATGATTCTAATGAATAATGAAAGAATAATGAAAAGTCGTCTCCTTGAATCGCTAAATATCCCTTTCCATTATTCCAATCAAATCCATTGTAAAGATTAGAAAAATAAAGATTAGAAAACAACAAAAAAA